>QVNZ01007846.1:0-13349 GCA_014825645.1 Pseudomyrmex dendroicus | reverse complement strand
ATATATATATGCGTGCGTGAATATATAAATGATTTAAGACAGTCATGTGATATAAAACTGCAACAGTAATCCTGACGATGAGATAATTGCTCGACAATAAAAATCCAATTATCGAAACATTATCATTATCTGGCAATAATAGGCAGAGTTGACACCTGAATTGGAAGAACGAGAACTGAAAACTCTCTTCAAGTTGTTTGAATATTGATACGACAATTTTATTTTTATTCCACGAAAAAGAGAAAGAGAGCGAGAGCGCGATATTATAAAAATTGTGATGCCGGACGACCGGCCGGCTTTTCTTATACCGCGAAAACGCGGTATATAAATTTAAACATCGCGTGTTATTTTTAGACCCGTGTTCTCCAAGGTCTCTAATGATAATAATAATGACAGCCATTGAAGGTTATCGATCCGATTGATGCGAAGCGGCCGCTGTGTAACACAAAAATAACTTTCCCGTTCGCGCTTATTGATTGTGGGTGTCGCACAATATTGACTTTGCGCGTCATGCATCGAACACACTTTGTGTTTTCTCTCTCGACATCGATCACCAAGTTGACAAAAAGTCTGGTCTTTTTTCCTTTTTTTTTTTCGTAGGTAGATAATAACATCGTGTCATTACGAATCTAGACGTAAAACAATCGTGTTTTCTCTCGAAGTTCCTAAATTAGAATCTGCCGATCGCAAACGTCAAATCAGCGACTGTCCATCAGGATCTTCGTAATTCGCCGAGATATTTATATCATTGCCTCGCGTTATTTTTGTGAAACAACTTATCTTCTTCGAACGTACTTTCCTTAATAATAGTGGAAAATACCGCACGCTCGTCAATGTTGCGCGCGCGCGCGTGTGAACAACGTTAAGTAACACGAGTAATCATCGGCCAAAAGTTTATATCGCGAGATTGCGTGTTCTTGCGACAGAGAGAGCAGATTTCGTGTTTCGAGCGTCGTTATACGTAATTCCATATGATAATCCGTAATGTTATTGCGATAAAGTCGTGTTACGTTTACGCGAGTTCATCTGAATTTCTGACGCAACAGAATGCTTGACTCGTCGGGTCGTCTTCGGGCAATCACAATAAACGATTTCGTAAGTGAACCGTAAGTTTTCCACGTTTCCAGTTTCGCTTTGATCTCACATAGAGAGAACAAAGTTCTCTAATCTCGAACTCTTGCAGTCTCGCGTCTGACTTGGACTGTATCGAAAATATACTTTCGCCGAGCTTCGATGTGCAACATGGGAATGTAGTGTCTCTAAAAGCAACAAATAAACGCACATGTAATCGTTAAAAGCTAATATATTTTGCGAGTCTTGTGTGTCTCGGTTTTCAAAAATACCAAAAAAAAGTGTTGCAGACGTAATTTATATTTATTTTTTATAATTACTATTTATATTTAACAATTAATAAAGAATCTTAAGGCTCTGAAAGTTTTTAAACTAAGTAATAACTCCTGGATGAAGAGTATTTTTTCGCAATATTTTAAAATTAGTTCGGGGGGGTATATACGGGGTCTTTCTTACATGAGATGTAAATATAGCATCCTGTAGAATTTTAATAATTGAAATTTTAATTAAAAAAAACTTACGTGTAAAATTTACATGTGAACACGTATATATATGTGTGTATACACACACACACACACACACACACACACACACACACACACATATATATTTCGGCATAACATCCTGCAAAAAAATGGCTCTTATGACCTATTCTTATTATTTATATTTACTTTTTATTAATTAATTTTAATTATTTATATTTATTTTTGACAAATAATAATGACAATAATATTGTTTATAAATATTTTATAAACAATATATGTTCATTGATAATATGCGAATTGTCGAGTAAGAGTCTACTTGCAATTTGCCGCGCAATAAAAAAAACTAATTAATCACGCATGTAAGAGCAAATCATGTTTGCTCAGTCGCTTAATGCGGGCGTATAATGAACGTTATCTTTCAGTTAGTTAATTGAGTGTTTACCTATTCATCTTCTTAACGACGCGTCAACCTACCAAATACCTTTTATCATTTTTTACCCGTGACAATTTATTATCCTACTTATCACAACGTATTGCGGAAAGTACTTTGCAAGCGTCTTGAGTATTGCGAAAAATAACTCACGCTCGCTAAAAATAGCGACGTTCAATCTCGCAAACGGTCATAACAAATGCGTGAAGCAAAACACGTTGACCCGTGATAAAAATATCACGCGAGAAGAAAAAAATTTAAGTTTCCGCAAAATTTCTACGTGGATTAATGCGCGATTTTTTCTTATTGTAATGTTTTTCTTGACAGAGTCAAGCGCGATAACGAACGAATAACATTGTTGAAATTTTTTAACGTGGCCGCGACAACTCGACGACGATAATTATCGTAATTATCATTATCTGGTTGCTGTACTTGTCGCTTGAAGAATACCGCTCCGCAAATACCGCAAAAGGCGCAAACATCAAGATTTTTAACACCGACATGCCTACATGTCCCGGCACATGACGAGTAGCGACACTTCGATAGCTCGTTAGACAACATATAAAGTTTGTTTGAGCTCCGCTTCCGAACAGTCGCGTCGTTTTGTTAAATGTGACGCGGTTGAACGTACGGATGCATTTCTATATAATGTATTTGCACGTCGATAAGCGAAGCGAGGAGCGTGCAATTAAACATGAGGAAAGAGATCTGAATCGCTCGCGGTTTCCGGGAAAAGATTCGAATTTTATTTGCCTTGTTCGGAGAGAGAGACAATAGGAGGATATTTATGCGTCTCAGTGAGGCTCAGAAATGAAATACGATTAGATACTCGTGTGCGCACGCGTGCGATGCACTCAACCGAGATAAACTTTTTACAACACGTGCCGATCTGTATTGCGTTCGGCTGTCCAAAAATAGATTGTACTTAATCATCATTTGCACGCGCGATTTTCTCACCGACGAAACAATCGTCGACGCTTACAATCGATACCCTCATTATTGCGAGCCACGTGGCACGCAAACAGCGTGCGAGAGTCATTCGAATCTTCCCGAAATTTGACCCAAATGGATTTTGCCACCAATAGCTTTCGATGCACACCACAGTCTCGTTCGTGCGATGAATGGCGAGATTTATCGCGCCGATACGATCGAAATGCGAGGAGGCATCGGTGCGGAATGGATTCTTGCGAAATCTCTCGGCAGTTATAACCGACTACGGTCAATCGACACCGAAATTCGTTACCTACAAACGCAGTCGATTTCCCGCTTGAAATACTTTCCGGTTTATCTGCCGTTTCAATAATAATATCGCAACGAGCGAGAATGAAATGATAGAAACGCGCGCGTACGCGAAGAATCGCATTTATTTTTTTATACGAACGATCGCGCAGCTATAACTGTGAAATTTGCTTTTTAATTGAAATACATATGTCAGTCTAAAATTACTTCCCGTCTTGCATAAACGTTAAAAAAAAAAAAAAAACACGCAATATCGTGTACTTAACTCGCAGGCTGAAAAACAATTTACGCGACATTCACTAGTTCGACGTTCGAAACCCACATTAATTACGCAATTTATGTTGCAGCTGTTAACATCGACGCGTAATTGTTTGGCCGGTGATGCCGCGACAATTAACGAACGCTGAATAGCCATTCAAGCCCAAGTTATGATGACATTAATTATGTTGTGTGTGTGTTTGCAAGTAAATTTTTTGATGATGATAAAAAAAGCTTTTTTTTTTATCATTATTTCTTTTTTTTTCACGATCATTTATTTTTTTCTTCTCCAAATATAAACCTTCAACATTCTCCGAAAGTCAAAGTCCCTAGTTTCTCTCGAGGAAAAGAAAAATCACGCGAAGAAATTGAGGATGATTTTTCTTTTTCTCTCACATCAATGTCAAAGGTTACGAGCAACGCGGAAAGAAAACTGCGCGAGTCGATAATACCGTCGTATTAGATTGCTTACACGCGAATTTTTCTCAAGTCGTCACAGAGGAATTCACATCGAGGAGAAAATCAATTCTCTCCTCGAATCGACAATCTCAATCGTGTAAATTTGCCATCGCCCGAAAGACATTCGGATTTCACTCGGACGTGTTTTTTGAAATTACATTGTAAGATGAATCGAGAAACTGATGATACGAAAATCTAACGTCTACTACGCGCGCGCGCACGCGCACACACACATTCGATTCTTTCCTGTACTTGTTGCCGTCAATGGATCGCTTACATCTCCGGTAACACAATCCCACCTTCGTAAGTGTGTTTATATGCACGCCAACATGTAATAGAATGCAATTGCCGCCACGTGCATGCAAATGTGTCGTGCGTGACTCTTCCTCCGGATGACTCGAGTTCGGAAGAACGAGTTCGCCCCTATGTGGCACGCAAGAGAGAAAGATCCTTTTAACGCACGCAGAAACTTCTTTCTTTCTTTTATTAAAAACGTTAATGCTAGTCGCGTCTAAACGCGTGTGTGGGAAAGTTGCATCTTGTGCGCGTGGGTTGCGAGAAACCGCGCATCTTCGCGTGAAATTTCCTCGCTTCAAAGAACCGGTCTTTAATAATCGAGGCTGTGATAATCGATAATCTAGGAGTCTTTGGAAGACTCTCTCTCCCTCTCTCTCTCTCTCTTTCTTTCTCTCTCTATCGCGTTGCAAAAGATGTTCCCGTTTCTCGATATCGATCGACGAACTATTTTTTTTTATCTCTCTGACAAATCAACCAATGATGACGGCACGCGTGGCACTCTGTCCTTGTTGTCGTAAATAAACGGTTTTATCAAAATTAACACATTGTCGACGAGAGACGTCAATCGGCGTTTTTCATTTGTCAAACATTGAGGACGGGAGATGCGAATCGCCGTTTTTCATTTCTCAAGCGTCGCGGACACATACATTACATTTACGTTGTTTTGAATAGCTGCAACCATATTTCACACATATACCGAAAATATGCGGGAGCTGAGGAGCTCGATCTGTTTTGCAATATACCGTCAACAACGTATTAAGTAAGTAAAAACGCATTCATTTACAAGAGATATAGTTTTTGTAAATAAAACATATATATATATATATTTTAATAAATACACAAAATTTTATATTATTTTTGACAAATATACACATTATGTTTCCGACAAATTCTCATCGCGAACTCACCAACCTTTCACGCCGCATTCTTGCAGGGTCAGCCGTATTCAGTTACGTAACGAAAGGGATGTTACTACGATGTAACGCGGTCGCGTATCGTTCTGGCATATGCAATATTCATAAGCCTCATAAACATGTTCCCCTACACCATGTTTAAGGGCTCGTCAATTGCGCAAATCTAATCACGCGCACGCCGATACTTTCGCCGTTGCTCCCATGACTATACATTTTGACGCAAACGTCCGTAAAGAGCGCAATTATCGAACCGGTTCCGCGAGAACACCCGCGTTTGTAAATTATACCGTTACATTCGGCATGACTCATCGCGTTAACCCGATGGACAACTCTATTGCGCAAGCGAAAATGCGGTCTGCATTTCGACCGAGTTTTTCTTTTAAACTTTAAATATGTATATATTTTTTTATAGTTATTTAAAAAATTGTTTTACCTGTATTTTTTGCTCTTATATTTCAAATGAATTTTCTTATATTATCAAATAAATTTAGTTTATTCGAGAGTTGCTTGCCTAATGCGCCTTAAAGCAGCAAGTCCTTTGGTGTGACGCTTACTGATGAAACATAATAACGATGAAAATTCGATTATACCTTTTTGCCGCTTTTTACCTCGCGTCCGACGAGAAGAAAAAGTGCGTCTTTAATTGCTTATGCAATTCGATTGAGTTTAAGTGATACAGCGCACTTTCACGGAGAAATTTTTAAATCGAGCTGCTTTGATTGAGATCATCTGCGCGTGAGTGCAACAATTTTTCATAGAGCGAAATACACGAAAATAATGACGAGAAAGTTACATATCGTGCGATGAAAAACTTTTTGTTCAACTCCGTTTGTTTTTTACGTTTTTACCTTATCGTTTGTTTCTCTCCGAGAAGACAGACTGTCTACTGTTTGCCACTGACCATATGCGTATAGGAAAATTTTTACAAGTACGTTACGCACGTCGTCGCGATTGTGTCTCTCTTTAAATAATACATAAGTAGCGATTCAAGTCAAAGTTGGTGCTGCCATCTATTGGCAGACGATATTGCCATAAGTATAGCGAAACTTATCAGCAATCTGACTCACAATTGAGAGCATACAATATTGCATACAAAAGTTCTTTTATTCATTTTATTTCTTTTTTTTTTGTCGAAAACTACTTACATTTCTCTCTCTCTCTCATTAAGAGTCATCATTTCGTTTCAAGGCCGGAATACAAAACAATTTATTTTTTCCGCCAGCTGTGATTTATGTTGCGAGCGATGTAGAATTGAAACCCGGCTCGAGACTGAGATAATCACGCAGTGTGAAATCCTTTTGACGCGCCAGGACGCGAAACTCGTTTGCGATGTGCCGAGCGCGAACGGAAGTTCGAAAGAAGACAGCCCAAGAAATCTCACGCGATGCCTTTGTAGCGCGATCCGCACGATAATTGTTCCCACGATTCCGATAGCCGGTCAATTCCGAGTGATATTATCGGCGGTGCTCTGGTGTATGTGTGTGTGTGTGTGAGAATTAAGTTAGCAACATATCCATCATTTAAAATTCTATAGTTTTGATTAGAAATTATTATTTCCTAATTAAAAATGACTAATTACTATTACTAATTATTCAGGTACCGTGTTCTCTCGTAATTCCGCGCTCAGAATTCGCGCAAAAGTGTATCCGAAAAAGATATCCCCGTATTTGTATCTCTTATCTATTTCTTATCTTGTATTTGCACTTTTATATTGTTATGTTTTATTTGCATTATATATGCGAACCGTGTTCGCACGGTTCGCATCTGGATATATGTATATCACAGCGAAAAGTTCGTATTTGAAATATCACTCTGAAGAAATATCACTCTGTACAGTTTATTTAGAAGAAAATTGTTTTGTGTCGCCTTTTAAAAGTCGTGTCATAAACGAACAAATAAAAAAAAAAAAAACAACACGAACTTCGTGCTCCAATTATTCCGGCCTTACTGCTCGAAGTCATAGTGGGGGACTCCGATGAAAATATAAAAGCAAAAACCCGGTTCTGTTTCGAATTTTTTATTATGTACCTGTCGACGACAATTTGCGCGATTAATTATTACAAATGAGTCATTTTTTTTTTTTTTTTTTGTTTTTTTTTTTCAAAAACTTATGTTTATTGTAATAAGAGCAATGAAAATTATATTGAAGAATTAAATATCTCTAAGTATCGTGATGAAAGAAAGACCGGCGATCGTTCATCACGAAGAAAAAATTGCCTCTTTCCAGTTTGAGACTAGCCACAACCCTTCTACAAGTTCTGCATTCTTCTACAGATGAAAAGTGGTATGCGCGCACCGGGGGCTTATTAACGCGCATACCACGGGTGGTCCACACCGAAGGGCAAAAAGCGGGATACGGTCGATAATCTTCGCAATCGTATACTAGTGCCGCTTCCTTTTCCGCAGTTCAGCGAATCGAGTTTCCAGCGTCTCGGCGATCTTATCTTATATTTATTCGTAAAACTTCACTGCCCCAAAGAAAAGAGCGCGAGCTAATCCGCTCTGAGAAAAGCGCCGTCAAATTAGCTCCTCGATTTTATGTAGACGCGATAAACGCGATGAGGGGAAGGGAAAAAACATTGTTGATCTCTCGCGGCGAGAGCAAACTTGTATTTCCGCAGAAATAAATTTTCGCTCGAGACATTTGTTGGTTATTTTTTTTAGAATGTTTATTTGCCTTTACGTTACTTTAACATTTTTATTGCGGTTGATGTTACATCGAATAAATAAATAATCGCGCGTTTGTTTTTTGTACAATATAAGATAATATCCTTTTGTAAGATTCCATATTTTTATATTTAATCGCAACTTTTGTTGGCCACGGTACAGTTATCGTTTATACATCCGACGACGTGTATTCGCATAGAGTAATTCAGTCGATGATCCTCGAGCCGTAAAGCTCTGAAAAGAGAAACGTTACTTCTTTCTTCTTATTTTTCTAAGCGTAACGGCAGAATCGAAAGAGATTTTTCAGTGCCAACAAATGGTTACACTTGTCAGTTTTAACGGTTTCTGAACCGAAATCCGATGTGTTTATTCATCATCATTTATGTGCCGTCAAACTTTTATCGGATTTACTGACCATTAAAATTATCTCAGACTTATTAAAAATTTACGCAAATATACCCACAGCGTGAGATGTAGGAAAAAAATTAAAATGAAAATGATTAAAAATGAATTTGATAAGTCTACACACACACACACACAAATCCCTTTTAATTTATTTTATAATTAAAAGCACACTTAGCTCTACAGATCAATATCAGCTTTTCCCGTGCTTAATTCCTACTTATCTCAAACCGATATTTACACGCCAAGAATTCTCTCAATTTTCCACGGTTTGTACGTTTGCGGATATTTGAGGACGATCATTCGGGAATTAAGATCGACCGATAACAATGAAAACGCTGCAACAAAGCTGCTCGACGTAACAGTCCGAACGTCGAATCGTAATTATCCTTTTATCCTGCCAGTACTCTGTGGACCGACAATTTGTTCCGCGATCGGCTCCCGTTCCGACTGATCGATTCCTAGCACGAAGGTCGCGATCGCTTGCAAACTTGGAGCAACGTGAGTCCGAAGTTTCCAACGATCAGTCCTCCAACGGATATCGGACCCGAGGTCAGACATCGAGTGTCGATCGTGGGTTCGAACCGTGGGGATATTTGCTTGTGAGAGAACGATTCCGAGCGAAATCGTTCGATCGCGATTCTTCTTCTTTCGCCGGCTTTCAATTTTTACTCGCCGTCAAGCGTAAATGATAGAATATATTGCGCGCGCAATTTTTTGCAGTTCGCGTGCTGCATCACGTTGTGAGCGCGGGTGTAAGTTAATTAGAAAAAATTAACGAAGTTTTTCGCACGAAGAAGAAATTACGAGTGAAGCGCAGTTATTTTGCTAAACGAGATGCAGAGACGTACTCACTTGGACGCGCGAGTGTGTTTCTTTTACTTTTGCAAATATGTATTTCTTTTGAATTTGTAATTTATTATTTACAAATGAGATGATACGTTTTATTGAGAAAATCGACTGTCAAAATCCGTGGGGAGATATTCAGAGATCTGTGCGATCAAAGTGTGTGTGATCGTTAATTTGAAAAATTATTCAAATACTCGAGAAATTGTTACAATTTATTTTCAACTTTATGTTTTATTATTTGACACAATTATGCGTCGGGCACCGCGACTAACGCGCACGGCCTGCGTATCACGTGTTCTTTGCGTTTCGCGCTGGTCGTACGATAGCGGGCGCTCCGAACGCTCGCCGGCCGGATCGTGAAATGAGTCACGAACGGCTCCGCTTTCGCCGATCAGCCGCGCCACGCAGCGGCAGTTAGGTTGTTGTCGCCGCAACAACGGAGTCGAGTGCTTTTCTTGCCGTGTCGATCGGATCGAGCGGCGGCGGTCGCCAGTAGACAACCGAGGAGTCGAGCGAGGCCGAGCCGAGCCGAGCCGAAACTAGCCAAGAAAAGAGCGGCGCGCGCGCCGCGCATCTCGCAACGACGCTTCTGCGTCACCCGCGTGTCACGAGTGTGTGCGCCTGTTTCGAAGCGATTTTCGGTCTTCCGTCCGTCTCTTTTCCGTGTTCGCGCGCGTCTTTTTTTGCTCACTCGGTTCGCATTTGAAATCGCGAATCGGGCGGATACATCCCACGAGATTCACGCCCGAGTTCCTTATCAACCTGAAACGATAACTGTAAGTCACGGCGTTACAAAGTAAGAAACTCGACCGCACAAAAAATAGTGAGTGTTGCTAAAAAAAAAAAAAAAAAGTACAATCTTCAGACGAGGATTCAAAGTTTTGCGTCCTTGAAATAGTGGTGATTCGCAATATGCTGTGATAATAGTGATAATAGTGATAATATTTAGAGAACGTTGCATGTAATGCTGTGCCTGTGTCTTCCGAGTTCCTGCAAAGTGAATCACGAGTGCATGACGTGGGTCAAAAAAGTCACTATGATAAAATACCGCCGCATATCAGCTCAGCCACGTATCACACACACATATATATACATATATTGTTACTAGTTCATTAGCCACTTATTTCGCTGAATTTTTACGACCGTCTCGTCAAATTTTCGTAAGGTAAACGTTGCCGCGTCCGTTGAGGATGTGCGAAAAATTGAATTTAGCGAGCGATTCTCTGCACGTTCTTCGTTAAGGTTAGGTTGTGCGCGAAAAGCTATCTCGTTGCCGCGTGTCTCGGCAACGACGCGACGTCGTCCCTATTTTCGAAGTCTTGTGAGCTAACAAGAAAAACAAACAAATTCCCGATTGCGGTAAGAGCTCATTTGTGCATGCCAACGCACCGCGCAGCACTTGAATTCATTTCTGAGTGTTCAAGCCGCGACTGCCTGTTGTCTATTGTGAACGATGAGGATGAGAATTGTGCATTGTTTGCAAAAGACCCACGCCGTTGCGTGCGAAATCTCGCGAGACGAATTTAGCCGCACACGAACGCGTTCATCCCGCCGGATCTTGTTTGTGGAAGAAAATATTAGGAGGAATATTCTTCGCGTTTTTTCTTCATATAATATATTCGATTGACGCACGTTTATGCTTCGCGAAACGCGAGGTGCACTTTGACCGGCGCGCGGATAACGCAGAAACCGGATCTTCTCGCGAGTCTGGTTCCGAAAAGGTTCCGCGTTATTATAGTTATCGTAATGATTTTAAGTCGACTGCTGGTAATCTTGTTCTTTTTTTTTTTTTCGTTGTGAGTTTCACGGTGTATGTACCGCGCGCGAATTAAAAGCGAACGAAAGAACGGATAGATGGAAACGCGCGCGGATAAGAATTAACGGTTTATATAACCGCCCGTATAATTCCACGGTGTTGCGCCTCGCGAGTCTTGCCGAGCATAATTAGCACGAGAGAGATTGTTGCTGTTCATTACCCTTTGCTATATTATTGCGCGTGTATCTCCTTCTCGCGCGCGTATGTCCTCCCCGCTGCTCTCTGTACACGGTGATTCGGCTCTTTGTGTGTTCGTCATAACAATTTGCCCTCCTACAGAGGTTAATGTCTAATCTAGATTAATAGCTTCCTGGAAAATACTGCGAACTTATCGCGCTGGAAGAAGCGTTCGGATGACTAGTCGAGCAATTATCAGGGAAAATTCAGTTATCGGACAAATTATTAACAAAAACGCGAACGAACTCTCTTCCCCTCCGCGTACGTAAAATGCCGCCACGAATGCCGAACTTTCAAACTTGCGATTCTACGAAACATTTTTTTACACTGGAAACTAATAGAACATAACTAGAGTAAAATAATTTATGCATATTTAAAGTATACATATTACATGAGAAACGTGCCATTTATATTTTTATAGCGCATTACGGTGAGAGAGAGAGAGAACGTTGCTATATTGAATACAATCAGGCACGATACACGTATCAAGTACATAAATTAGCTTATTGCGCTCGATTGATCTGACACCGGTCGATTATCAGAGATCGTCATTTATCGGATGCGCGAAGGAAGGCCGTTTGAGAGAAGATCCTTCCCCCGTGTGTAACTGTATTAATTGGAAATTATACGCTTCACTTGATACCTCGTAGTATATTGACACGCACGCATAATTCGCGAAGATCGATTTCACGTTTCGAGTTTAGCGGCCGACCATTACATTCTCGAACGCGAATTACGTAAGAAAAAAAATTCCTATTTGTCATTTATGTTTAATGGAGCGTTGCTCGTCGACTCAACAACATCGGCGATACACGTGGCTCGATTTTGCCTAACAAGCTTGAGAGGAAAGGAGTGTATCGAACCATTCTTCGATTGCGTTAGCGTTAATCATAGTCATCTGCGCGCAAACCAACAACATTCCAAGTATTATCACCGATCTCTTTTCAGTGTGAAGTCCGATGCACATTTACCATAAATTATCATCTTAAATTCTTTCACGGAATTTTTCATTAATTTGAATAACAAATTTCAGTCTCTCGTGCAGTGCATCAATATCTATTACTCGTATCTCTCTCTCTTTAAAGTATCTCGAAAATATATCACCGTGAAAAGTGAGAAATATATTACTAACATCAATAGAAAAAAATCCATTAGACTGAGGTTTCTAGTTTTTTGTTGCAACGTTAAGGTGGAGTAAATCCTTGTGTCGCGGTAAAAGAAAGAGAGAGAGAGAGAGACTGTAGGCGTGGAGAGACCAGTTAATCGCGAGAAGCGTTAATCAAGCGAAAAGTTGTTGGTGCAATCGAGTTCGAGAGAAGATGCAATCGAAATGACGAGTTACTCGAGAACGAAAGAGAGACGCCAAGAGTCTCGGGTTTATCGCGCCCGTGGACGCGACCCCGACATACATCAATGGCAGGTTTAATTGCGGATTCGGCCGGGGAAAGTTTGATTAAACGTTCGTTCGTTCGTTCGTTTTTTCGCGCGGAAAACAAGCGCGAAACAAAGAGAAGTTTGTTTTTCTATATCACCCGGTTGCGTCAAGCGATGATGCGGCTTTGATGAAAAATAAAATGCAAAATAAGTGTGTGTGCGGAGGCAACAAAAGGCAGAGTTAATTACGTAAATAAAACATTCGTTCCGCGTTATAAAAAGTGTGTAAACGTCGCTTAAACACAGAATCAATTTACTGTTCAGAGGATAAATATTAATTGAATATTATATTACACGAATTCCTATGGAAAGTTTTAATATCGCAATCTTAGAATCGTCAACAAGTTTGCGTTACGAAAACCGTACGTCAAAGCAGCAACGCTGTCTGCTGCTTTATTGTGGGTCTTCCGCTCCCTTTTTCCTACGACACAAGACGATTTCTTCTCGTGTGAATTCAATTGTCACATCGCAATTACTCGCTCGTTTACTCGTCTTGTTTGAACCTCTTTCCCGGCTGACAAAAGCGGCGCGCTTATATAGTGTTAGTTTGTGTTTGTCACGTTCGATAATAGAATTCTCTCTCTCTGTTGACCGACGAAAAACATCGCTATGTGATGTTTTTCGTCGGTCCTTTTCTCGCTGTGTTGTCACAACGAGAGCGCTTTACTTACGCGAAGGGCTCGTCAGGCAATCAAGCGACTGCAACACTTATAGTCTGTCAAAGAAGAAACGTGAAACCAGTTTAATTTATAGAATTTATCGAAAAATTTATTATATAAAATTGATAATAAACAAGAAGAAGATTCTTCAGGCTCTGAAGTCTTTAAACTAATAAATGAATTAAATAAATT
>QVNZ01007843.1:0-27358 GCA_014825645.1 Pseudomyrmex dendroicus | reverse complement strand
TCCAAATGTGAGCGGAGCATCTCGATCTCTTGCGAGAATTAATTTCGCTCGACGGAACGCAGATCGGGCCCCATTTTGGGCCTACAATGTCACCAGATGAGACGGCGGATTACGTCCGACCGTTTGACCACCCGTCTT
This sequence comes from Pseudomyrmex dendroicus, assembly GCA_014825645.1. Lineage (NCBI taxonomy): Eukaryota > Metazoa > Arthropoda > Insecta > Hymenoptera > Formicidae > Pseudomyrmex > Pseudomyrmex dendroicus. The sequence continues at coordinate 27,220 of QVNZ01007843.1, read as the reverse complement.
CTTTACACGTTATCTCCATTGCATCTTGTTTCATTCTAAAGTAAAGAGGCTAACAGCAACCTCGATCATAATATCTTAAAACCGGCCATTAAACGCTCACGTATTTCTTAACGTGCTACCAATCGATATTTGTTCGTGTTCCAGCTTCGATCGTGCGGCCAGATATATGAAGGATTCTATTAAAAACCTGCGAACGAAAGACTTCGATGTGTCCGAGGTCTCGCTCCGTCTCTTTTGATCGGTCGACGAACAGGACGAATTCAACACCACGGCGCTTCGATGCGTGTCCGCCACCCAAGTTGTCGGGGCCTGATGCCCGTAAGAGACGAACATGTCCTTTGACAAGTTCGTTCTCGGGACATGCGCGGTGCTACGTCGAGCCACGACGATTTCTACGGCGCGCATCAACTCCGTAATGAGGGATCGTTAATCAGGAGGAGACCGTGGACACAGACCGTGATGAGATGGCAGCGGAATCGGAGTAGGCGAAGAGGCGAACACGATGACACCTGACACGCGGACTTCTTACAAAGAGATCATTCACGATGATGTGTCCCGCTACTAATTATTAGGTTTCACGTAATGAGGCATCCTCTGAAGATGCCGACGCAGATGCGGTGCTTTGATCCGATCGGTCGACGCCGAAAATGCTTCCCACGCGAATTCGTAATGACGATGGTATATAACGATTACGTCAACAGAGTACTGTTGGAGTTTTTGATGTATCCATTTGTGAATTCTTTTCGACTCGACGCACAGTGTCCTATTGATTAGTTAAATAAAATGTTTGTACAAATAAATTTCTATATATATATAAAAAGAAAGTTTCTTAAATATTCTTTTAAAAACTTTTTCCGTACAATATACGTACAATGATGAAAAAAGATGATAATGTAATTATTAACACATTTATTGTTTTTCTTCTATAACGCCGCGACAAAAAAAAAAAAAAAAAAAAAAAAAAAAAAAAAAAAAAAAAAAAAACGCTCAGTTAATTTCGCCGACATAATCCCTCGCGTCATCGCGCAACATTGTGGGCACGAAAATCCGTTTCAGCTTACGGATCAATTAACTTAACGATCGGCGGGCAAGTCGGCGGCGAGTTAACACGGGGTTTCGCGTTAACACGCCGCTTAGAGCGCCCTCGGAAACCTACGTCGACCGCGCATAAAGGAGCATAAACACGGCTCTGTCGACGTCGCGGGTTTATTAACGCCGACAATTATACCGCCGGGGGCTAGGCGTGATTTACAAGGGGAGCTCGTGAAACCTCGCAACCTACGGCCCAGCCCTTTGCTACGTGCGCCACGTACACACTTTTATCGCGAGGTGTAAAAAAAACTTCCTGGAAGGTTGAAGAGATGTTGTGGCGACGACGGGGTTTGAGTTTCGACCGGTCTAAATTTCGCCGCTCTTCGCACAAGCATATTATAATAAATATGCGACACAAGTCTGACACAACATATTACGATTATTGTCGCAGGTGTACGCAGTATGCAGCACATTTTATAATTTACGATCGACATTACGATCGACTTTACGATCATCGATCTAAATCATTGTGAATGCATTCCGCGCTCCTGATCGTCGTCTCGTTTTGCTGCTTCTTGTTATTCTGCATAAATTTTAATCGGTCTAGAAAAACAGGGGTATTTAGATGGAAAATTTTATGGTTTATATTTGTAGGTCGATCGATAAAATAAATTCTCAACGCGTATAACATATGTTGCGAGAGAACGCGGTACTAATCAAAATATCTCATTAAATTATTCTTAACTGTTGCTCTGTAAATAGTTTTGCGTAATATACGCCGTGCAGAGACTTACGTTTCGCCATTTTTGTCTCCATGAACGGCTAGATGGTTAGTCGTGTATATAATCAAAACCAGCAGAATGTATATCTGTAACAAATTGCTTCTATATCACGCCCAGGAACAACGGCTACCTTTCGTTCCGAGAAGCGAACCGAGCGGACTTGAACTCTGGAAACCGGGGTCCTCTACCTCAGGCCCAGGATTCCCCTAATTTGTTTGAGCGAAACAATATCGAGTTACGACCGATACTATCGCCCGGACACGCACGTGCTACGGTGCACGGAAGGTTCATCGCGGCTCTCTGACGAGCTACCGTGCCGAGCTATCTTCACGAATCTCACCTCGCCGAGAAGAAGAAGAAGAAGAAAAGAACGCACAGCGGCCGCTGCGAAGACGACTCCCTTCCCTCTCCCTTCCATGCGAGTTTTAAGCGGGTTCCAACGCTGCACGAATTTACGTTGCGCCGCGACTTTCAACGAGAGACGTTGATCCTTCGTTTTGATTTCGCAAAAAAAAAAAAAAAAAAAAAAAAAAGCAAGCGCTACAAAAAACGCCCGACTCAAATTTACCCGAACATATCATATGAGATTTTATTCTCGCACCGACAGAATGCACCTGACTATCGTGTCTCGAAGTTGTTTATAAATCGGAGATTTATGTTATTTTTCGAATATAAAACATTTGAATATTTCTTTGCGTTTTTTTGCACAATGATTAACGACTTAACAGAATTAAAAAATAGTTCTGAAAAAATTACGTCCGTCATATAATTTAATATCAATTTAAAAGACATTCGCTTTCTTCTAATGCTTTTCTGTAAATGACAAGTCTTTGACAAGCCGACGCGCGCCACCCAAAAATTAGGACCCTATCGAGCAAAAAGTGACTGCAGTCCCGCGGTCGACAAGATGTTGCTGCTTAAAATTCCGGGCAAGATTCGCGCGACGCCGCATCAATGATGGATCCACTTTCCTCTCGCTCGCCGTCATCGTCTACTCGATATTCCACTAAAAGAGACGAGGACGAGGGAAGCAACGGTATCGGAGATCTTCGATAGGGAGACACGAGAAGCTGTCACGCGGTGTTCGCGAAAGTCACTCAATGAAACATCAAAACAGCAAGGCGCTGCCTTCCTTTCGCACGACGTCGCTCACCTCTGTCCTTTTTTTCCTCTTCCTCTTTTCGAAAGGCGCGTGGAGGCGAGCGCGTGCGAGGGCCAATCGCATTTATTAAGGCGAGGTGTCACGGAATCGTTACCGCTGTCCGCCTTATAAGCGTACTCACAGCACGAAGGTGTCAGCCACGTCGATCGAGAACATTGGCCGCGCGACGCGTGTCCCCTCGCCGTGTATCCTAACGAGACAAAATGACACGGGTGCGTTTCTCCTCGGGCATCTCCTGCGCAGGTTTCACAGCCGTGAACGATCTGTCCTTTCAGCCCGATAAATCGGATTCGACGCGCAGCTCTGTTCCTCGGTAACTCTGCAATTTCCCGTGGCATTAATCCTGTTTTGCGCTATTTGATTTTGATCCCATCTAAGTCGCGCATACATAATACACGTTAGAATAGCTGCACATTTACGGCTGAATCAGGCATATACATATGTTTTATGTACACACCTTATATTGCAACACGAAGTAAAATTTTTAAATAATTCGAAAAATTAATTGTATATCGATATTTTATCAACAAGTCGAGCGATATCATAAAAATAATGCAAAGAAACCCGAGCTGAAATAGATCGCGCGCACTTTAGCAGATCGTATCACGTGACGAAAATATCAAATAGACATTTTGCAGCTAGATATTTGCGAAGCAACAAAGTCGGTCATGTAGATTTACGCAGTCGTTAGAAGCTTAATGACCCATTACCGCTTGTCTCACGCATTCTCTCTCTCTCTCTCTCTCTCTTCTCGGTATACTTATCTCACAGTAGTAAGTTATTTTATTGTATTTTGCTTTCGAACGCCATTTTCTCCCGGTTGCGGTAATGTTACGCGCCTGAAAACTTTACGCAGATTGCATCTAATGTCGCACTAACCCTCGGTGAGAATGCGACGACGCACAGCGTGCTCCTTTCTCTGAATTTTGTATCTTGAGAAGAAAAGAGATGCGTGTGTTATTCGAGAAAGCTTTTTACTACGAGACGTAACTATTAAATCACCTTTATTGACGCGGCTTGATTTATTAGGTATTAAATTCACATTTACTCATTCTTGTGATTGGATACTAAAACTCGAGCGAGATATGTCATACGTTCATTCTCTCTAACTGTTTACATACGAAAGAATTTCATTTTTTTTTCTATACCTAGAGAGTGAATAATATAGATTTTAATTAATTACAAGCACATGATTACGCTGTTTAATCGCGCGTATAACACAAAAAAGATTTTAAAAAGTTGCTAAAAAAATTCTCATACGGTAGAAAACAAAGGAACCTTATCACGTGTTTGCGTTATCGTAAAAACGGATGGACGACTAACCTGTTCCCGTATTAACGAGCCGGCGCGGATCGCGCTTTATCTCGCGGGCGAAGTGTTTTATTCCCCGGATACGAAACGTGAGAGGAATTCGTGGCTGGAATCAGCCGCGTCGGAGCCCGCGGGACGGACAAAGAGGATCGTGATTCCCGCGTCCGTCAGTTCCCGTATCCTGTCTCCGCGAAAGAAGTGAGATCGCGGGAAGAGGAGGAAGAGGTAAAGGCAGACGCGGGGGAGAAGAAAGGGAGGGAGCGTTTGAGGAGCGGAAAGGAGCGAGCGAAGTCGTTCTGAATGGCCTCTCTCCTCTCCGGGTAGCCGGATGCGTCTCGGACGGACATTTCATCTGGCGTAATCCAGTTTATGAAACCCTGGACGCACGCACGCACGCACGATGCGTGTGTGTATGCTCGCCTTCTATTTCGACGGTACGGCGCGAATGGACAGGAAACGGCTTGGCCTGAATGCTCCTGGAATTGGATTAAGAGCATTCTGTGTAGTCGCGCTAGCGGCTCCGTGCCTCGCCGGTTTCGTCATGGTTTCGCCAATGCGCTACACGCGCGAGACTTATTTTTCGAACGTTACGCCGATTTTCTCGTCGTGGAAAGTCGAAGGATTATCCCTCGGGATCCCGGGAGGATGTACGAGGGATCGGTTAAAAGTCGTCCGGCTTAAAGCAACAGATCCATCGCAAACATTGCGAAATCCCGAGTATCCGGTCGGATTTTTCTGAGAGATGATGTACAAGTGCAGCTGCGGTTTACTTGTTCAAACATAGGATCGCTTGATTGATGATCTAACCAACAATTTATTATTGGACGCGCAATGCGTATTACGCCATCTTTTATTCTCAAATGTTACAAATTTTTTATCTCATTGCGTAGCACATTTAATTAATGATAGAATATTATGATTTCACAATTAAATTTTTAAGAATGAGTTTCAAACTAAATTTCTTGCACGCGTATAAATATATAAACATTATTTGCTAGATTTTCACAGTGTTTGATATCGTCTGAGATTTGTATCACTTCGCATATGAAATAAACTCTATGATCTATGATTCCGCTTACCCGTCTCACCGGTTTTCCAATTTAGATCAGTCTCTGCGTTCTTTCACTTTTTCGCACCTATGTTTCCCGTATGTGTATAAATAATATCCGATATATACACTTACAGAATCCAATCAATCGATTAGATATCATAAACACAGTTGCTAAGATATTAGTCACGCGATACTGGCTTCGATTGAAATAGAGATGTCAAACGTTGCGTTATCTCATGCGAAGGAAAATCTGTCTTAAGGCAATTAATTGCGCAATCGGCGAATCTATTAGATAGACGCGGAAAGAGCTTTCGTAAAGCAAGATTATATTGCTCAATCGCGAAGCAATCGCGTTGTTCTTAAATTGTAAAACATCTTTATCAACAGTTTGTAAATTTGAAGTATTACTCGCTCGTGCAACACTATTTTCCGTTCCGCTCAGTCTTTCGGACGGGAGTATTATTCTCTAACCGATCTCTTTCCGCACTTGCTCGTCATGATTCTAACGAGGTACGTGCCCCGACTAATTGCGCGATTAGTCTGAATTTGGGCGGAACCGAGCCTCCCTGCTCGCAGTTGTAGCGTATGCCTTCATACACCTCAAAGAATGAAAAAAGCGCAGAAGGAAGATAGAGGAGAAGGAGAAAGAGAGACGAGAACTGCTAATTAGGCGCCGCGCGCGAATACCGTATCGGACGCTGTGATTATGGCTAAGCGAAGTCTCGTACCTCGAAAGCGAGAACAGAAGAAAGAGAAAGAGAGAAAGGAAGAGGGAGAAGGAATATGTGCGCGGCTCATACGTGGGCTTCATTAACGAGCCGTGTTAATTAGTTGCAGATAACCGATCGACCGTAGAGAGTGCGGCAACCCTGTCGATGCCCCTGCCGAGGTCCTCTATAGTCGCCACAATTGTACAAACGGTGTTTCATGGCTACCGGGCAAAACTCCGCGCGATTCCTGATTTTCATCAGGACCCTTCGTGGCCACGATCCGACAAAAATAGGACCTCCAACAACATTCGATCATTAACTGTAACTACTAATTAGCGCTATGATGTAATGGCGTCCCTTTCCCCTTACACGGACAAGTACGATTCTCCTTTTCCTTATCGACGAGCTAAACAGAGAATCGTGCTGCGCTTCTTGCAAAAGGCTATAACAAGAATTACCGCAAGACATTTGTCCCGACAGATTTTTAACAGAGATCTCTCTACTAGGGAAGATCTTTCTACTAGGGAAAATATTTCAATTACGATACGCGCAAAATTGTTCGCACTTACGATAATTATCGCAAACATAATAACGTGCAATTTAATGGATGTCATTGTGTTAACGATCGAGTGTGTGAAAAATCGATAATCGACCATTTGTGTATCACATTTGGCGCATTTTATTAGCTAGAATTCATTAGCTGCGGTACAACGCGTCGGAATTACGAGAGTCGTATACCGAGGTGCGGCAAAAAGCGGCTACGGGATAAAGTGCGCTGCTATGGAATATATGGAACGGGACATTTAACAGCACGTGGTGAGACACGCCTACCGACAAGGCGGCGCAGGTTGGTCAACCGCCAGCGCAATTAACATTAACAACCGATCGAGCGAGCTCCACGTTAATTAACGAAACGTTGCCCGGTAACGTTAAGGTGGAAGTCGACGATGGCAGCGCGAGTAGACGGCGGTATGCCTTTCGTCTCGTCTTTTCTAGCGCAAACTGTTCCTCCATCAGCGCCGTTTCGTAGTTTTCAACCTGTCTCGAAGCGTCAGGTATACGCGACAGTGAACGACGACAGCGTCGGCCGCGCTGTACTTCGCGGCACCGACAAAACTCTTTGCGCGACGTACCGCATTTGTTTACTAGAACTGGAAATTCCTTCCTTTCGATATATCTTTTTACCGCGGAGTTCGAGTTTGAATCGCAGCTGGTGTTATTTTGTTGCTATGCGCATGAGTTTGTTAAAAATTATATAAAAATGCTGAGTTTTTGGCTTTAACGATAGTACAATTTCCTAAAATAATATAAAATATACTGCAACAATAGTTTATATGTATTATTAAAAATCGCAATATCAATTTTTCTAAAAGTATCTGAAGAATATAAATCAGTCCTATGAATTCGTATAAGATACGCTTCGAATAAAAGATCGTGCAGAAACGAGCACGGAAGGGAGACAATAGACTGTTCTCTCAATGCGCTAATAAAATCCGAAGTCGGCCGCGGTACTTGACGAGTTAAATTTCTGGACGTGTGTGCACCTACACTTTGCCTTAGAGGTCCCAGGAGAAGTGGTGGGCCCACCCGGGATCGTTTCTTCAATGGAATGGTGGGCGATCCACCGTGAATGGAGGTCATTTACTCGCATTCAACGTTCTCCGACTGCGCCGTGGACCTGCCATTGTGCGCAGGAGGACGAAGACTGTACCAGGCCGGAGTCCATGATCCGACAAAGACTCGGATACGTCCGACATGACACTACCGGAGGTGACGTCTATCTCCGTGGTCTCCTTCTTTCATTCTCCGCGCTATCGTTCTGAAAAGATACCTGATGTCTCTTGTCTTCGGATGCTCCTCGGAGAAGTCACCGCGCGCGACAACTTCTATCTCGTGCTTTTATTGTAGTCCAATTATGTGGTAGTTTCGGTCACTTCCAAAACGACTATATTACGTTTCCAGCTGAATGAGCAGAAATTAAAAGACTCAAGACAGACAGATCAAAGGTCAAAAACCTGCTTTTGTAGAGAGCAACGTTACATTTCTTTTTTTAATTATCATGAATCAACACTTTATTCATGATTATTTATATATTGCATCTATATACACGTCATTCTTCATTTTCTCAGTTACGTTGCTTCTCTTTCTTTCCCCGCCACAGCCTGTACTAAATTTAGTTTTCTCGTCAATTTTCAAGGTGGATCTTTCATAGATCATTGTGGGTGCGACTAACACATGGCGCGTGTCTAGAGCCATATATAGACCCCCAAAGACAGTTGAACGAGCGGCACGCCACCTTGCCGATAATATATACCGATTTTCGTGTCTGAAAAGTAGTAGAGGATACCGTCATTCTCTCTAGGACTGACCACTATACATGGATGTCAGCTTCACCGAAAACGAAAGCGGCTCGCTAGTCGTTTGTTTTTATTTTCTGCCGGCGACTTGTCCCACCTGCTGTTGCGGGGGGTGCTTTCCAATTTTCTCCATAATAACGGAAAACCCGTGAGTCAACTTTTAACGACCATTTAATATTAGGTTTCGTATCTCCAATCGAATGTCTTTGTTTTCACGAAAACCGCAGATCTCGTTTATTTAAAAAAAAATTGATGTGTCTTTCAAGCAGACCTCCCTAGCGCAATAATAAATAGATATTTCCTTTATTTCTCTAAATATGTTTTACTATTTAACAGTCGCTAATATATTTCCAATTACCATAATTTTCTTTACATCGATATTTAATAATCATTCATCGATAGGACGTTAAAGTTTCAGTTTGAAAAAGATTCTTTTATTTCTTTACTTTATCGCAAAAAATATTTGATATTTATATTGAATATTATCGTCATCGGTCTTGCTGCTTTCTTTTACGTTACATTTTGTAATGACCGTGCGGTATCGCGGGAATTTCGTGAACGTGTCGCGCAGCCGTGCAACGGCCACACACGTCGCTCCCGACGCAGGTTCTCTCGACGAAGGATTTGCCATGAAACGAGCGAGATTGTAAGCGCGAGATTCACAATGAAACGCGCATGAGGAGCCTCGGGGATTTACAGCCTTTTCTTGCGGGCGACTCTCCTATGCGCTTGTCTTGGACACGCACAATAGCACGTGTTGCGCGACCGCCGGTGCTTGCCACTTGTTCCTTCGTTGTAGACGCACTATGGAGAACCCAATGTCTCTCGCAGCTCGCTTTTGATTACGCGATATGAGCCAGCGCTTAAACATTGTTGCTCGCGCCCAGCATCATGCATTTCCGGCTACTTTGTGCGCATCGCGCGCTATTCAAGTGCCACGGCTCTTACGCGACGCTGTTCCGAGTTTTACGCTTCTGGTGTAAGATACAGTTTAAGAACCGCTATGACCTATTGTGACTTCATAAGAACACGCCTTTATCGTTTTTAACGCACGCTATTTCTTGCAAACACATGTGCGTCGACGCTTGTAACTGCGCGAGCCTCGTGATTATTACGATGGTTTGTGCGCTACGTAAGGCGACCGCGAAGTAGCATTTCATGTGATGTGATTTCTGACACTCTGATGTTTCTCGCAAATCCCTGCGTTAGCATGTAAAGCAATTTTATTCATGTTACCATTGAGCTCCGCTCGAGCGATTTTCCTAACAATCTCTTTAATTTCTCGCCCACACTAAAGCCTAAGAAGACTTTAATGGTGTTGATTATAAGACAGCTTTTTTTCACGAAAAGAATCTATTAAATAACACCGCTAATATTTCGTATTGTTTGGCATTTCTGTAATTTGTATTTATATTGAAACAATATATTTCTATCTTTCTAAAAGATAGTTCATTCTATCACCCGAAAATCTATATCTACTGGCCACTTAATCTTTATGTCGCAACCCCTGAAGAAGAGAGAACGGATCAGAAGAGGGTGCCGAATAGGGCCATATGGCATCTTCGGGCGCGTGGCACAAAGAAGAAAAGTCGACGCCGTTTTTAATTGCGCCATGTGGCGATCTGAAGATGGGTACAGCGGAGACCCAAGCTCATTTGTAATCGCAACTGTCAAATTTCTATAAGAGATCTTTGGTAATAGTATTTTCCCATTTGATTTTCACCGATCAGACGATATGGAGTCTCAATACTTCAGACGCGTGTCAGCTGTTTACATTTACGACACGATATCACGGTGACGTTGCATATTTTAGACAAATTCTCCACATGTAAACCTTTTTTCGATTTCTCGCCCACCTTTCTCTATAGACAGACGTTTCTTGCTCCGAGCGTCTGCCGCACACGTCAAGTTCGTAAATTCACATATCGAACTGCTTCTGGAAACTTTCGAACTGCGTGGAAGCTCGGTCGTGACCTCTCCAAACAAAGGGAGGGAGAACGATTGTAGAGTATATAGCTATCTCCGCGCGTAAAGACCGTTAACTCTGAACGCGCCGCCCGCAGGTACAGCAGTTAGAATAATTTCTACGTTCCTGTGCCAGGAGTGACTGACGACTCCGCCTTCTCGTCCTTTACCTTCCTACCGTTAAGTCGGCGAATTTCGATAGAAGTGAATGGCGCGCGAAGCTGGCCACTTAAGTAATTTTCCAGAACAACCACCTTGCAAATCCTCTCGTGCTCTTAGATATCAATGTACTTATATATATACGGTTTTGCCGGTTTCGCAAATAACTTCACAAGACTTTGCACAGAAACATTATTCTTCAAAATCCGTAATTATAAATAATAAATAATTGCATAACGCACATGTACACGCAATGCATTTTATCATCTTTTCTGTACTAAATATTTCCGAGATTTTAGAAATAATATTTTAGAATGTCCGAGAAACTTGTCGTATCATCGGTTTCAAAACAGGAAAGTTTTTCTTCTCTTTCTCTTAAATAAAAAAAAAATAGAATATGCTCTCTAGCGACGTTTCCAGTTTTTAAACTTTGAGTAAAATGTGTGACAAAGGTATCTAAAGATTACAAAAAGCGTAGATTCGTCGAATCGACTCGACAAGATTTGTCGTCACAAAGACTAGCTGGAGCGTAAAAAGGGAATCTTACGTAAAAATCTCAAAGGATTGCGAAAGCCGCTGCGGTGACAACGAGGCAACATAGATGATCGCCTCGTCGAGGTTTACGGATAAAGGGGCGAGAAGAAAACGAGGAAAAGCGCCAGAAGTTCCGCGGACGGTTCCCATGCAAAGAGTCCATCAACCCCTGCTAGCAAGAAAAAAAAGAAAAAAAAACATGAATAATAGAAAAAGGTTTTGAGAATTCTGTGGGAAAAAACTGAACAAACTATAGGATAATAGTTCTCGACACATCGAAACAGACGGTGTATGTCTGTTAATCTCAAAAAATAATTACTTGCTAAAATATTTACTTTAATATTAAAATCACATTGAACTCATCGAATTACGTTTTCTTTGAACGCAAGGCATTCGAGTTCTTTATTCAGCGCACGGTTCGCAAGGCAAAACGCACAAAAAGATCGTCGACAATTCGCCTGGCCGCGTGGAATGGCCGATACCGCGCAATTTCGAATTCCTCAAGGCTTAAAAGACCTCGGGGATCAGGTGTGGTCGATCTCTTTTGGGTGCTCTCCGCATAGGTGTCGCCGCGCCGTCACGTATCCGAGACGACAAAGGGTCCGTATCCGCGTAAAGCGAACTCGTCCGCGCGATAGACGACGCGGCGGCGAAACTTCACAGGCTCCGAAACGTGGGCTCTGAAAACGGGGCCAGTTCTCGAGGACCGCGGAGCGCGGTAGGAGGGAGAGTAGACGACCGTTCCTCACCGCGCGACTCACGCAGTGCGTGCAACGAGAAAGAAAAAACTTGTCAACAAGCAGGATCCGAGTAAAAAGTGCATTGTATGAAGGAAAGTGGGGTGAGAAGAGTGACGTGTGGGATGGTAAAAGAGAAGGGAAACACTCCGGTCGGAGACGAGAGAGATTAGCAGCGGGACCCTCTGCGCCGGTAAAAAAAAAAGCGGTCTACTGGCGAAATAATACCAAGATACACCGGAGCCTCGTTGCCAGGAATGTGAGACGTTTCTGCTTTAAATATGCCGACTCTCGGAGCACCGTACAAATTTGCTCGGCGGTCGTAAAAAGTGGATGCCGCGTCTGAGCTTAAGAAGAACGACATTGTATGCGCGAATATCGTTTCTGTTTAATAGCACATTTGCAAAATTTTAATAGTGACTAGATTTCAATGTATCTTGTTATAAGAAAATTGTCTTTCAAAAATACCATCATCTGTTCCATTAGTTTAATCTGTTATCGAGCGATAGTAGCAATATATGTTCTTTTAGATGTTGAGATTTTAAAAAATGTTTACACGGCATGTTGATTAATCCGACGTTTGTCATTGAAAAAATAAACATACGCAATCGAAGATGGTTGACAACGTCAACAGTCTATTACAACACACGCCAAACATCGGAAACAAACCATTTATTCCTTTATAAACCTCTGTGTACAAAACTCCATTCAGAAAAGAACCAGAATCTATTATTTGAGTTAGTTGACAAACGCCGTATCAAAAGGAAAATCGCTTCTATATGTATGTGCAGAGCTCGCAGAGCGACCTTTCTCGACAGAATAGAAACTTTGAAATAAGCAGTAAATCCTCAAAAGCAATGATGTGAGCTGCGTTAAAAAAGGAGTACGTGGGAGAGATGAAAATAGAAATGTCTCTCGAAAATATAAACCTGATAAAATCAACAAAAACTACGCAAAGAGTGAGATAATTTTCGATTTTCGTGACGACACACACACACACACACACACACACACACACACACACACACACACACACACATAAAATCCGTCCGGAGAGAACTTCCTTCTTCATCCATATATTCTCAATGAAAAATATTCGACCGGTGGTCGATGCTAGTATATAATGGATTCGTGCAGATACAGGGGAATTCTATGGAAACGTAAGGTGCAGAGCATTGTCGCGCAGGTATGAATGAGCGAAAGAATGGAACCTGGAAACAAGTGTACTGCTCCACAATGTCGAGAATGCGCGGAATTCTAAGTGATTTATGGTCTCAGACTCGGTAGATTTTTTGAAGACGATTGGAGGACAAAACCGATGACGCCTAACCGATTACGATTTATAAATCGGCGAACGATTCAGCAATTACGTGCGACGCGCTGCGGACTCAAAACGCACCTGGTGCGTAAATTTCAGACCTGAGATCGTGTAATTGAGTTCATTGATTTTCGTGTGTGTAATAATTTCGCATTAAAACAATCTTTCTTTTTCTTATTTTTGACTTTGTTTCTCATAAATATAATATGATAATGTAACACAATATATTTTTAAAATAATCTAAAAAGAAGACAAGATTAATAAGTACGCGTATGTATATTTTACCTTTCTGCAGAAATAAGACTAATGTAACGCATATTTTAATTAGTTCCCCTGAAGAAACTGTTGGAATAGTTAGCACGTACGTAATAAACCGGTTACGTCTCGATATTTGCGCATGAGTTCGAGTTTACTAACACTAGAAACATTCCCCCGCAGCGTCCGCGGCCTTGTGGTGCCAATTACCGATTCGCACGTGAATACATAAATCGTAATTCGTTAATTCGCGCGAGGCGACTTCTCCCGGCTAGCGGGATTCGATATGCCAATGTCGAAATCTGCCCCCGGGCGTGATGCTATTTATTCGGTTCGAGAAACTCATATACCGACCATTGTTTGTGAGTTATGTTCTCGTAACGAGAAACGAGGCTTCGGCGCGGTGCATCGCTTTAATAGTTGCCAATTCGTCCGTCTTCGAACGATCGGCTTTGCTGCGATGATGCGCGTCGCGAACAAAATTGCAGACAAAGCTGTTTTTAATATTTTCAGCGGTTTTGTTTTATCACGACACGGAGTTTGCAGTGAGAAATGTTCTCACCATCTACCGAATTTTCTCTGTCACTTTCGACACGCGCAACATTTCAAATTCCCAAACATAACACGTTAAAGATTGATAGTTATTCAAACCCGCCCTGTTTTCTATAGTGCGCACCGTGCGCACATGCCGAACAATGCGTTTTCGAAGCAGAAAAACGGGAAAGAAGAGAGATTATTCGAACGAAGCAGGTTAAATTTAAGGATACTCCAGAAATTCCATAAAGTAATCCGACTTTGGTAGCGGATCGCGCGCACAGTCCACGAACCTGCGAATGTGTAAGAAGCGAATAATGGCCTCATTCATCGAAGTAACGAAAACCTCTGAGCGTGTAGCACCATCGCCGATGCGATCGTTCGTGGTTTATAAAGGCATTGTGCCGATTCCACTATCCACTCGAAAGAAATGGCATTCCATTCTGCGGTAATCTTTGTCAAAATTCAACCAAACAGTAAACAGACAATTGAAAATATGCTTGTTATCTATGTAATAAAATAAACAGTAAGGATTTTTGTTTGATATTATCACATAATAAATTATGTGACAATAAGAACAGAAAATATAGTTGAAAGAGACGAAGAAACGCTACAATCACAGTTTGATATAAGACAAAAGTTCGGTGGAATTCGAGAAACGGATTTCAAGATTCCGAAACACAACAGAAGCGTATCGCTGGTCTAATCTCCGCGCGATTGTAGAGCAGCAGTTAAAAAGAAACGGCGAAGAAAAGCAATTCGGAAGGCGGCGCAGGACGTAAAACCCGTTGGAACTGCGTAGAATTTAGAAACCAGATCGACACTGAGGTCGATGATGAATAGACCGATTCGTGAAGCGGGAAGTGCGGTGGTGCGGGAAGGGAAAAAAGGGAGTCGCGATCATTGAGACGACTTCACATGTGTACATGCGTGTGAGACGTGCGACTGTGCGACGAAGGTCCGACACGATAAATCTTGGACCTCGAACCCTGTTTTCGTGCCCGCGCACTCGAGCGTGCCGTCTAAAAATTTCTCTTTTTCTCTCTCTCTCTCTCTCTCTCTCTCTCTCTGCGATACAAAGGATTTTATAAAGTGGGTGAAACTTATAAAGTGACCTTTTATGACGTCTGTGAATGAGAATGTCATCTAAACTCTCGGATTTTCCAAATTTTATTATGCTCCTACTCTTGCTCCGCTCGCGTGTGAACTTGCGAAGTAATTCGAAGCGAGATCAATTTTTGTTGGGATATTCGATAAAATATCCTAATTCATGGGAAACACGAGAATTATAGAAACTTCAAACAAGCTGAAGATATCATATTTAAAAATATATATAAGAAAATAATTAAAATAAAACATTTATGATTATTCAAAATTGAAATTAAATCCCATGTTTCAGATAAGATATTGACAAGAACTTCCACTCAAGTAGATTTCATTCAGGTAGGCTTCAATTTATATCAGAACAAGTTTTCGCTACCGAATATCATTATAATCTGACTATCGATATTTTAAGCACCTTGTTCACGGCCATTTGATGATATTCGATCGTTCAAGATCCTGTTCCATATAAGATGCACGCGAGAATAATTCTAATGATGCTAAATCAGTCAATCGAGAGCACGATCGAACCGGTCGCGGAACACGTGCTTCTACTTCTGAGAAACATTTTCATTCGGATTTCGTGCGCCTCTCGGAAGCGCGTCTACTACTAATGCATCGCCATTTTCTGATAAGCCGCAGTAGATAAAATGTAAATTTCTACGGTAGAGTTTGTGAAGCCGAAGAAGATTAAAAGCTTGTTGCAAATTTGTTGCTAACTATGCTCCGATAAGCACCGCTATAACGGACGTTCGATATGCGGAGAATCGTCCGCTTTCCTGTAGAGCAGGAAGTAACCTAGGAAACCGGTATTTTAAGCTTTCTTCCTATGTACGATACGTGAAGTAAGGAAAAATTTTGCAAAAAGCATAGTTAATGAAGATATAAATCACGAGGCGTGTTGCAGTTATAAATACAACATCTATATATTAATGTATGAATCATATTCGCTTTGCAAAAAGAATTTTCACTGACTTATATTGTTTGTGGGACACAATAATAGCTCTGCGGAGATCGTGATGAGCGGAATCGGATCCGAAAAGGTTAAGCAGAAGAGCTCGCGGGATCTGCGATTTGTGCAGGTGGTACGGATCGTGAGGAATTGTGTTCTCGGAGTATTCAGGAATAACGGACTAGCCAATGACATCTCTTCGATCTCCACGGAATGACGTGACCTCTGATCGGTCATCGGAGACGATCCCAGATCGGTCTACCTCGCGTCGGCTGATCATCTGATCATTGTTCTCATGCTGGCGTTTCTCAGAACGCAAACCGATGTGCGAAATGCAACTCTCCGTGCAAGCATTCGGTTGTTTAAAAATAGTTAATGGCCGATTCAGCAAAACGAGAAAATCGTGCTATAATTACTAGAAAAGATTACGATGCCGTAAACTAACATAAATTAAGAAATTAACGATGATGATCAATAATTTTTATGTTTAGTCAGCGCATTAACATATTTTTGAATGATTTTCCAAAGCAAGAATAACCGTATCTTTTTGCCATATCTTCGTGTTTTCTCTTTTCGTCTGTTTTACATGAACGTACGAACGATACATGCAAACTTTTTTGTGTTTTTCCGATGTAACATTTATTGTTTTTGTAACAAAAATTATTTCACAAAATATTACACAATTGACATTTATTTATACAAAATGTAGATATTTCACACGTAGTATGTGTATAACACTTTGCTAGAATCGGCAATTAGAAACAAAAAGAAGATCGATATATCGAAATGCGATATATATCGAAATGCGATATATATCGATATGCGATATATATATCGATTTGCGATATTATGATGTTTGCATAGATAAATCTTATTCTTGCTCAAAAGGCTACTTAGTATAGTAGTACTACGTACTATTGCAACACAAAAATATTTTGTATCGACGCGACCTACGTTAAAGATTATGTCTTTTTGTAAAACTTATTAGTTACATATTTGTTATAAAATTTTTTAAAACCGATGATTAATCGAGTCGCTGTCGGCGACACTTCAACAATAGCGAGTTTGAGCCACTTCTAACAACAGCTTCCGACTCTCCTGAATTTTCCTCCCGCGCTTAACAATAATCGCTGATATGAGCTGCAACACGCCCGCGAGCGACGCGATCATAAAACCCGTATAAGTGATCGTAACCGGAAAACGAAGAAGAAGTACTGCGAGGCCGTGCCTTACCCTACCCTGTCTTAGAATCGACCGCGAGAGCCCGATGTGGAAACCGTTTCCGGGTAGAAGGATCCACTGGTGCGGTTAGCACGATGCCCCAAAGCGAGTTGACCTCGAGAGACCGTAGAGTCCGTAGGTCCAGGACGGTCGGAGCGAAGACCATCGTCTCTCTAATCTCGTTCCTCGCGTGTCTGTATGTGTGTTCACCATCATGAAACGAGAATCGAGAAGGGAAACCATAGAAGAGGAGCTGCGCTAAGAGAGACGCGAGATGAAGAGGAAAAGGAGATGGTGGAGCCACGAGGAGTGAGCATCTAGATCATCGCGGAGCGTCGTCCACTCTACTCGGATCGGAGACTCGAAAAATGGCCGCGGGTCGGTTTCCGGGTCACGCGTCCGTCGAGACGTTCTCTGAGCATCAAGTGTCATTACTATTGCTTCTCGACTCGATATGCTTCGGGGATGCGCCTACCCGCAGCGGATTCACCTCTCGAGAAAAGGAGCACCGCTACGGCCACTGGGCCACGGAGCAAGTACGGATGTGGAGCGGCCAAGTGTTCCCAGTCACGCCCCGCGACGGTGTTGCCTGCGACGAAGCGTTATTTGCGGATTGTAAAAGCTTACTTAGACTTCCGCCTTCAAGTCCACCGAACAATGTTCTGTAGTTTATTTGACAATAAAGTAAAACCAAATTCGAAATTAATAATATTAATTATTAGTGAGAAAACTTATGTTTCATTATCTTTGAAAACCACTGCTATAAACTTTGTATTTAATTACACCAAGTCCTTTCATCTCGATTATATCCACGTGCTCATATCAACCTCGCGAAGTTAGCTTCTTCAGGATAAAAAAACGATCGAGCCGCGCCTCCGTGCAAGATGATCATTCCGATATCTGCCCCGCACACTACTTCCTTCCTCAATTGCCGTGGCAATCGGACCGCGATTTCTGTACCTTGCCCATGGACACAGCGGGCAATTAGTTCGTCGAGCGTGTATCGGAGTGTATCGACCGATCGCCACGGCGTCCTGCTGCCGTTCGTGATTTATGCCGCATTGTCTTCTGGCTTACGGCAGCGGTCCCGACCGTTTAAATCCATCCGTCGCTTATATATCAATTTTTTTTCATCGTCTCGCCTCCATCTTCGTAGGAATCGGTATCGCAGCTTTGAGAGTCCTGAAAGTTTCGCGCGTGATCCTCAGAAGGTTCCGCTTCCTCATCTCCGCGCGCGTGTCGAGGTGCGATTGTCACGGCTGTGATCTCATTAGTCGCCTTGATGTTTTTCTTAATTGCTCGTTCCCTCTTGTTGTTTTATTTGTTGGCGCCCCCTCTCCCCTCTCCCTGGTAAGTTTGCGCAATTTTTGCCGTTGCTACTTTGCAATGGAAAAAGACTAGCGCACGCAAAAAATATCTCGGGAAGTCAGTTACATCGACTACACCGCTACGCAATGAGCTCTAAATCACATTATCCTTGATACTTCGCGGATGGAGGCCGGTCTGAGCAATGAATAGACGACCGGTGCTATGTACTTTAAGCGCCGTAAGTGTCGTAAACACTGTGATCACGCATCGCGTGCGCTACGCGGAAGAGCGCATTGTCGGAGCGTTTTCCCGTGTGATGGATGTGCCGGAGTGCCGAGGTGAGATTTGTGCGTTTCCGCGAATTAAAAAAAAAAAACGTCATCTCTCTCGCACGATAATCATGATTAATGGGGTAATTTTCGCGTAAAATCAAATATCAGGTAACATAATATTATCACAGCTATAGAATATAATAATCTCGCATCTCATTGCAACAAAGCAGAAATGCGTACAACTTTTGCTTTTTAAAAAAAATGTGCCCTACGTAATTTTCGGAACTTACTTGTGTATGTGAAGTAAGTCAGAAAAAATAAGCATGGTACTTTTACGTGTCGTCGCACGAGGCTTATATTTAATAACCTTTGCATTCACGATTGTAATATGGTCTGTTCGCGAAGGAAGTGTTCTTTCACGTGTCACTGCGCCGCGTGGTCATATATTTCCCAGCAACGAACGCCGACTCCCTTACATCCGTACGCCGGCCGTGTATCGATCTCTTCTCACGAGTGATCGATGGGGAGATCCGAGTCTACGCTCTCGTCGATCGTCACCGTCGTCGATATCGTCGTTGTTACCCGATGATTTAAGTTCTTAACCCGAGACTCCTGCTGTCAGGCGCGGCGCAAACGACGTTCCCACTTCCACGCGACTAGCACAGTCTGCGTCCTGTTTCTTTCTTCTCTCTCTCTTTCTCTTTCTCTCCCTTTTATGTTTCTTTTTTTTTCTCCTTTCCGAGTAACGATTGTTTCGAAAGATCGGTATTGGCGTGAATGTCATATGTACAACTCGCGCAATGTATGGGCGTTTCGCATAAATGTATTCGCTTTCTATAAATCGAATGTCGGCACACATTGCCCAATCCATTTTCGCACAGACAGTCGCTTCAATTATACTTCAAGTCGCGTATTCTTATGATTATGAAAGAATATCGCTCTAGAAATCGGCTTGAATAAAAAATATTCAGTTTGAAACGTTCAATTGATAAATGATTTACAACAACACAAGTCTCGTACAAAAGAAATTAAAAGTTTCAAATATCTCGCGGTAATTTCAATTGAAAATGGACACAACCAGTGTATCTCATCTCTCAGTTATTATTTCATTTTCCTCGGAACTTTCGCTCTGAATTTGCGCCAGCAATCACGCACAAAATACTCGACACACGCGAGCTCACGATAATGTTGTTCCACGAATCTACCAACAGCAGATCATATTGTACGTATACATATTGGCGCGTCGGGAAGTTCTGTGCGCGCAAAGAAAGAGCGGCAAAGAGGGAAAGAAGAAAACTGCTGAACGTTTTATACGTATCCGCGATTGCGAGGAACGAGAGGAGGTTGCCGCAGGGCCGACGGAGAGAGACCCGCTGAGTTATAGACACATTCGGGATTTCTTCAGGTTGTACCTATTGGCATCGGTTAGAGGGAAAGGGCAGCTTACTTTATTGAATTGGGTTACATGATTTACGCGCGCGCGATACCGCCTTCCGATCTCGCTCGATCACCGCTCCCTATCGGGGTTGACTCGTAACGCTTAACCCTTTCAAGCTCACGCCGCTCGTTATTGCGAACCTGTCTGTGTTCTGTCCGATAACAAACAAATTTGCGACAGGTGTCGACGTCGATAGAACTTGTAGAGCGAAATGATAAATCTATATATTGAACAGAAGTGTGAACAAGAAATGTAAACTTTATTTTGTATATAAATATAGTAGAAAGTGAAGGAAGTGTTAGTTTCTCTAGAAAGCGATGGAATGTAATTTAATGATGCTTGAGAAATCTATCGTCAAAACAAGCAGATTGCGTTTACCAAAAGATATTAACGATAACGTAGCTTCAACTTGTTGCGCGGTAATATTAAAGCGGATTGATGTAGTGCTGTGTCGCGCGGTAAATATGTTGCTCCGTATACCGTTCGCAGCTTAATGACATCGTAATGGCATGATAATCACGGCGATTATTGATACACCAATGCGATATTTGTTTTCGGATCTGTAATGAATCTGTGATGGATTTAACTAGCGATGGACTTGACACTCTGCTGTGCGCCGTGCTCCAACTCATATATATGTATATTTTGTTCTCCAGAGGCGCGGCTTGCGATATTTAATTAACAATATTAATGAATTTATCGTTTCGCTACACATGAAGAATTGCACATTAGAAAATAGTCTGTGAGCTTAGATTTTTTGCAACCTCACACTAATCTACTTCAAATGAAAAAGCGTCTCGATGAACAATATTTCATTACTTCATAAGACATTAACGATGGAAATAACACCGCGCGCATACCACGTAAAAGCAATCCCATGAGGCCAAATGATAAACCGGCAGTGAAATCTCGTTGTCAGCGCGCACTGTAACACAATTATACGATTCGCTCAAAGCCAGGATGCGGAGCACGCGTTTTGCCCGTTCGTACGTCAATAAAATCAGCGGGTGTGGCTAAGCTCATTGGCAGACTCGTTCAGAGCCATTCGGGCCTCGTGACGCAGGAAGAGAGTCTCGTAAAACTAGAGAGAGCGACGTTCGTTTGTAGACCGAGCGCGCAGGAAAAGTTCCGGTATCGTCGATCCGCTCGTAGATCATTCGACTGCGTAGGAGAAATCTGGATGGCTCTGTGATAATCATCAATCGCCGTTCGGAATGTTAGTAAATTTATAGCACTTTGATACGAAGTTTGTATCGACAGAGATCAATTTTCAATTTCGGCAATTTAATTCATATCTGGACAAAATATTAAATTGGAGCAATTCCAAATACGACACATTCGAGATTATCGCGAAACTATCTTCCCCTTTTTTTCGGTGATTAAAATGGCAATTAAAAACAGCGAGGTAAATATTTGAATCGCGGTTGCATAAAGAATTCGACGTAACGCTTCAAATGCGCGCGGCTCGCCAATTCCTAGCGGTCTCGAATTCATGATCTATCAAAGATAACCAGTTTAAGTGCGTTACCGCTCTCGGCGCACTCACGCCGTTGAGTGATGGCTAGAGCCTAGGGCCGAGCATTCGAGCTCGTGTACCATAAAATCACTTCACTATATCAATCCGCTTATTGCCTCGTCATATATGGCCTTTGTATCGCAATAAGTCGGGGCGAGGTGGTATACAAGAGTGTCACCTCCTCTTCCTTCTATCCGCGTCACAATAAATAAAGCGGCGTGAATCACAGACCTTTATGCCAAACATGTGTCGGATATTCTGACGTTTGTAGCGCGGTTTATTGTGTCCGTTTTATGCAACTTAGCGCTATCATAACATAAAAGATTTAATCGGAAACGAATGTATTTATAAAAATGTATTACTGACATTGTAAATACAGTTCGGCCAGGCCGAACGCGGTTTTTATCAACGTATGCGTAAATATATATATATATGTATATATTATAAATACGCTATAGAAGTTTCCCAAACATTTTTCTCTTACGTAAAAGTTGCGCGGGCGTTATCTTTCACACTTCTACCGTCGACTACTCTCGCAACAATGTCGACGAGATGAATTATATAACGCACCGTTACTCAGAATCCTTGGACGAATGCAATTGCAACGCAAGCGAGCATTCACAATCGTACCGATGGTGGTAATTATTGTCTCGTATGAAGTTCCTCAATAGTAATTTATACTCAAGTGAAGTCTACGACAGTGAAATTAACTAATATAATCATATCCCATATACTCAACTAGTACGTGTACAGTTGCATGAAAGTCTATCTTTCTGGAATTTCATTTCCGCATGAGAAAATGCCTCCGCAAGGAGATAATCAGGATAGAAATTCGAAAAGAAAAGAAAAAACTTCCGTGACATCAGATGTGAGGAAAGTGATAATCACATCTTAGGCTGGTAATATTATATCGCGCGCCGTGATCTTATCACGTGCTACGCACAATCTTTCGCCATCGCCAACGAAATTATTAATAAATCACCAAAGGAATTTTTCATATGACGCTTTAGAAGAACTTGTATATAAAAATTATTTTCTCCCGAACTACCGAGCGGATATCAATGACGGCGCGAAGTTCTTTTGCGTTAGGAATTATGGCGATGCGTCTCGCGAGAGCGGAAGAGCGGTAACACGATTTAGCAGTGATTTAATAAGTGGACGCTGGTACGCGGTACGGGTAACGTCGTCCCTCGACGTCTCCCGTCCGAAGTTGCTTCCACGATCAGGCTCCGCGCGTTATCTCTTTACCTTTCTCCGTGGTCCTTCTTCTTACCCGACGAAGCGATTCCTCCCGGTAGAGCTCCGCTGGATGCCGTCTCAGTGGCGCCACGCATTCCCACCCACACTTTCACATCGCGCCGAGGAAGAGTGCACGCACGCACGCACGCACACGCACGCAATCGCGCGATTGCCGCGCAAGTGCAACGCGTGCATCACGCGTACATCGACGATGATGTCAGGGGAATTTGCACCTGGCGGTACGTACGCGCATGTACGCGCGCCGGCCAGATCGTACACTATATTCGTTGCCACGACGAGGAGGAGGAGGAAGGAGAGACGTCGGATTCCACGTCGTTAGAAAGTGCGCGTACACCCACACGGATGAGCACAGACATACGCGAAATCCTGCGGGCGATGGAAAGTCCTCGGCAACATACGACTACATCTCACTTCGAGAGAGAGGTGACGGCGAATAATTATCGTCGCTGGTTTACGGCCACGTCGCTATCGCCGTTTCCAAGATAAGACTAAGTATAGAAAATAAATACGCACATCTAATATGCGCATGTATATGGAAGCTACACGAAGATTGTCAATATCCAAACGGTGATCGCCGACCGATTTCTTCGATTCTATTAAAAACAGAAATCTCAGTCGTAAATTAACTTTCAATGGGATTCGATTTCGAACTACCTACCGCACGGCAGCTAATTACGTTATAGCGTATCCTAGTTTCGTGTCGTAACTTTTTACGCAAAGTATCGGGAAGTAAGCAATTTTACGTGAGATTTACACGAAGCGAAATCAGTTATTTCAGTGATTTTAAACTTTCTTAAAGTAGCGTAGTTAACATTGCGTATTCTTCTTGCACGCAATCCTGTTACGACAGTCTCGCGCGGTATCTCTGACCCATTGTCCCAAAGAGAAATGGAAATACTTTGCAAACCGTATGTTTAAATATGTCGTCAGGCACCGTTAGTGCGCCTGCGCAATCGTACGAACAATTTGTTTTATGATCTTATTGTGCGCTTTGATAAATCGCTAATCTCATATTCCGTAAACGAAGCGTAGCTAAATTTCAATTTGATGCACAGGGGACGTGAGAAAGGGTAAGAGTAGGTGAGCGTGAGCGCAGGTTGATCAATCTGGCAGATGGGTTACGTGCTTCTCCGGGGCGGCATCAGCGGGGCCTTAAGAGGCCTCGGAGAGGCTACTGAATTACTGACAGCCAAATAACAGGCCGATCCGCGGCGCGATGTTCCACTCGTTGTCGGTGCCCTTTCTCTTCTTCTTTCCCGCGCGACTGAGCAGTGCATCTTCAGACCCGCACCGCTGGGCTGTCCCAATATGGGCCAACATATTATGCATATCGGCCATCGTGGTTCTTATCTAAACGACGTAAGTACAGGCACGTCCCTTTGGAGAAGCCGACTGCGAATGTTGCTCGTGTCCCGAGCAACCGCCGCTCGTCGGGCCAACTTGATTAGGCGGGAATCCCGTCTTGATGTTCCTGCAAAACAAAATACTCCAGACGCGGGATTCTCGGCGACTACCGATTGACGTAATATACATCAATCGGTATATTGTGTTTCTCTCGATTAATATCGAGAAAATACCATTCGCAATTTGATCGACTGTTTTAAAAATACGCTGTAAAAAAAATGAAGACGCGGGTTTTATAAAGTTAAATCCGTGTTCGATTATTAACAGCTGTAACGCAATGCCGCCGATATGTAGGCGCCTATTCATTATCTCTGCTTCGTCAAAAGGCTTTTAAAGGGAAGTTACGTAAAACACGTATTATACGCGTGAATACGATTAATTGCCACGATTTGTTCCATCCACTTTAATGTATGTTCATATAATCACTGTCGTTTGTTCCTTTCTCCTGCAGCCGCGCCCGAATTCGTCGTCTCCTTACTTAACATTGTGCACGTACCTGCAGAAATCGATCGGCGTCGATCTTGAACCGGCACGTCTAAGCCGAGCGCCTCGTATACGGTGCGCTCGTTAGTATCACCTAGCTCAATAATTACAACCGCGCGATATTTTTCCACGGCGATCCGATAAGATCCGGCGGCGCAGAGGTCGCGCAGAGACACAATCTATAATTACATCGGTGCGCGCCGACTGGTGCACGTATACGATCGCATTGCTTGTTAACACAGACTCGCACAATCAGCCCTCTGCTGTCCTTTTTGTCTGAGAATTATGGGAGTACTGAAGGATGTCTGGCCTCCGCTTTGAGTTGGCGTGCAAAATAGATATATCCTTGTCTTTCGAAGAAAAATGATCGTGTTCGCTTATTTGTCTGCTTTGTATGTAACCTCGAACATCTCAATGTTCCACAGAAATATATTACACGTCGCGGCGTTATAAAGCGTTACGAAGAAACTGTGCCGTTCAAGCGAAGTGTTTTAATACAATTTAACTGACAAATATATCGATAAAATACTTTTCTCGATATGTTGTCCCATGGGAAATGGCGATGCAGTCGACACGTGCCTGGCTGTATCTTCGATACTAGAACGATCCAGATGCGATGGATAAACATTAATTTGTTGCCCGTCGAATACGATCGAGCCGCAGGGGAGTTTAAGCGAGTATGGCAGCCTGTCGTGTCGCAGTTAGTCAACGATGAAGTCGGGACCACCCCGGCTCGTCCCCAGTCGTCCTCTCGCTCTTTCGTCTCGGTGCAGCGACCTCCGCACTTCTCCGCCCTCCGTCGCTATTCGCTCTCTTCTTCGCATTCTTTATGCGCGTCTCTCTTTCTTTATATGATTCATAGACTTGGCGAGAAAAATCTATAGATATGTAAAAGACATTTTTCTTAGCGTAAAAAAACATGAGAATTACAGAGGTGTGATGGTTTTTAAGTATCAAAGATATTCGCATTTATGGGTGACGTATTTTACACGATGTATAATAATAAAAATAAGAATCGTATGAATTTAACTGCGTTTCACACTTTTTATATTAAGAACAGAGAAATGCTCAATTGCACGATCTCAACGCACTTTCGCGAACAGTCGATGTACGTTTTAACGGATTCCAATCATCTTACATCGACGTCTTCCTCGATCAATGCACCAAAGCCGTTTCTCTTGTCTCACGATCCTGAATTTGCGTAATCGTCGCGAGAAAGCGCGAGAAGAACATTGTCATCCCATCGGGTTAATGCATTCCACGTACTCGAGCAGCAGCCTTGATATTTCACCCGCCGTTCTAGGATGACCAGGCTGTTTTTCGCGTTGTTCCGCACAATATATCACGCGCGAGTAAGTATGTTGCGAGCGGACACTCATATCTCGGTTCAGATGCTGGGCGGGTGCGTGACGAATCTCAATCGTGTGAATCCTATCGATGCCGTTCAAATGCATCGGCCGATTAGTGACGGTTAACCGTCGCTTGAATAGCGAGAGACAAACGAGATGTCACGATTGCAAGGTACCGCTGACTAAGATTTTACTGCTGTTTGTATTGTCGACGATCTGCTGAAGATTCCGACTTCACGCGTGATCTTCACATTATAAAGAGCGATAATAAATGTATTTATCATTTCAGATGCACAAATATGCAAGTTTGAAGAATTTATCACATGTCGTTTTTTTTTTTTTTTTTTTGAGATTATATTTCAATTAAAATGCGTAATTTTTATTTTCTGATTCTCACAGAGTCTCTTGGCGATCAACGTTTGCAACAATGTTATTCGACGAGTAATAGCCGTCGTGTGATGTTACGTCGCGCCGTTTTCTGCATTGAGAATATGATCACGTCGGAATAACCGAGTGTGTATATATAAGCGACTAAAGTAGCAGTCGGCAAGAAGATAACGTAAAAGCGAGAGACAGACGCGGCTTAAAACATCCGATAAGAAGCACGCGCGCGATTTCATAAAGGAGATAGCGGCTGAGAGTAGAGCTAATTAAGCGATACAATCCCTGCGTTCTAAGGGCCGTTAAGGCTAACATCAAACGCACGTGGACATTGACTCGCCTAATTATCTGTGACACTTTTGTGCGCCGCACTTACGGCTCGAAATTTCGATGTAACACGTTTCTCTTTGCTTTCATATAAGAATAGCGCGTTGTATTGCGGGATTTTTGTTCTCTTAAAAATTGCCCTATTATATCAACTTTCGCGTTTATATCCAAAGATATTTGCTTACTTAAAATTAAGTCTGTGTAAAGTAATGCTAAATTAATTGAACGCTAATATTTGGCATCGTCGAAGTAATCGCGCCACGCCCTGATCACATGCGCGTATAATGCGTGTTGCGTTACG
>QVNZ01007800.1:0-13412 GCA_014825645.1 Pseudomyrmex dendroicus | reverse complement strand
TTCCGCACGAGGGTGCGCGCCTCTGACTTTCTATAAATGGCGAGCCGTCTCGATACCGAACTTTTTGAAATGTTTCCGGGGATTGTGAGTCCGCAGTGATCTATACTGAATAACCGCGTTCGTTTCTCTCCGCTCCCGCCGCGTGACTCCAAGTTATTGATTCCGCTGCGCGGTGCATTGCACCTTCGGTGGTAATGACCAACGGTCGTGTGTCCCGTTCGGAGGCGTAACTATAGTTTGATAATTGATCATCAATGTCACTCACGGGACGAAATACGGGAGATCGATGTAATTAAACGCGAAACTAATATCACGCAAATTTCATCGCTTATATTTTTAACACTCGCGGTCGTAGTCTACTATTCGCCGGCAGTCAGTTAGCTGTAATAGTAATTTAACTGACTCTCTCTCTCTCTCTATCTCTCTGATCAAGACCGAGAACCGATCTACCACTGTCGGAGTTAACTGACGTTGATAAAACCGATTACTAATTGGAATCGGTAGACTGCGTGGAGTAGCGCAGAATTATGCATGACTGCGCGCCCGCACTTTACACGCGCGTTAAAATGCGCGATTCCGCGTACTCGCGCGCGTTGAGCGGTATTCCATCCTCTCTTCTCAGAGTCTTCTCTAACGAGAGCGAAGGAGAGACAGAAAGAAAGAGAGCAAGACAGAGAGTACCCGCCGGGGCGGTTTATCGCGGATACCGGTTTCTCTAGCCCCGCAGGCGCGGGGATTATGCAATTTAAAATGAGTTAATTGAAGTGCAATAAGTCGTTAAAACTCTCGAGCAAATTAATTAATATGAAAGCCGGTTAGAATGGGGTAGCGCGCGCGCGGTCGTCCTGCCTGATCCTCTCGCCCGCCTTGGTCTCATTCTTGCGACGCTATTACCACACCGACGTCGGCCATGTCCGTGGCACGTTCCCTCTTGTGCCGGAACAAGGCGTCCGCGCCCGTTCCCGCCTGCGAGGGTGGCGGTGACGATGGAAGGTAGGTGGAGGACGGCGCAGGTCGATGAGGAAAGCACGGTTAATGAAATAATGTACGCTCGAGGTAGCCCTCGAGCACGCGGCGCGCGCGCGCGGATTTAACTTTTGCGCGAAAATGCTCGCTCTTCAGGGGGAAAGAGGAAGAAACGGAGCGAGGTAGAAGGGAGATTTTCCGTGTTCTCTCAACTTCGAGCTAAGTCGCGGCTTTATTGCCGAGGGGAGGGCCGATCGTTGAAATCAAAGGCCCTCGCAAATCGTAGCGGGCTTAATTAAGAATTCTGCGTGCTGAGGAAACGCGGGGAGAAAGCGAGCGCAATATCGTCGGCTTTTGGGGGCAGGCAAGCCGAACGAGAGAAAGAGAGAGACGCGCCCCCCTTTCTCGAGTGGAATTTTTGGTGTTTCGACGTGGGTTTCACGTGAAATTATGCGTTATGTGTCTTTATAAAAAGAGCGTCGAGTAAATTACACGTCCTTTTAATTTTAAAATTATGTGCGAGCGTTAAATCTCGCGGCGAAACCGTTATCATTTCGATTCTCAAGTTTTACGTTTGCTCGTGAGACAACGTCCACAAAAAACAAAATAAAAACAAGTAGGTATTTTTTAAATATATATCTTATAAATCACACTCTTAAACACAAAATAAAAACAAGTATTTTTTAACCATATATATATCTTATAAATCACACTGCGCGTTTAAAAAAAAAAAAAAAAAAAAAATAATTTCAATAGAAAAAAACGGCGCGCCGGCGAAAAAGGGAGAAAAGCGTAACTATCGTTCGAGAAGGAGTCTCAATATCTCTGGACGAGATCCCCCGGGGAAATAAGCGAGAAAAATAAATTATATCGATATCCCCGATGCGCAAAATCCACCTATCTGTGTTTATGAAATAGTTTATGAAGTTTTATTGCTCGCGGCTAGAAGCGCATTCGTTAATGCTGACGTTACAAACGTTCGTTTGACACGTTTTCACTTTAATTACTTCGACCGCCTCTAACGGACAAACTTTCCGCAGACGTTATTTCCACTCTGTTTAATGGGCCATTTTGTGTATGTGTGTCAATTTTCTGATTCTCTTGTGCCAAAATTTTCTATTATTTACGTTTTTGCATTAGCGAGTATTACAGTCTTTGTTGCGAAGACAAAGATGAAAAACCGTCAACTTTCACGATTAATCTTTTTTTCTGCCGCAGAAAAACAAGTCGTGGGGAAAAATGAAGCCTTTTATCCGGGCTACTTGATTTATATCGCGCGTCTTATATGACGCTTATACGCGCGACGGAACATGATCTTGATTCCGGGAGTAAGGGAATATAAGTTTTCGCGCAGAATAAACCGTACTAAATTTCATAGGTTAAACTAGTTACCACCCCCTCGATGTGTCTCGCATTACGCAATTTCGTTCACTCGGAAACGACCTTGGTTCGCTTCCTTCATTCGCTTTTCATCCTTTCTGTTCCGTACGTGCGTGCGTCTTCTCGGACGTATGTGCGTGTGACATGTATGTGTACATGTATCTTGCGTGTGTACGCGTTTGCGCATTCCCGTCACTGAAAACATTTAGCGCTGCAAACCGGTTTTAAAGGGTCTAACGAACTGCGAAGCCGGGCTAATTGAGACCGTTGCGAACGCGCCTGTATCTCCGTCGGAACCAGTTTACTGCACGACGACAGGTGTAACGCGAGGATGTTTCGTCGCTTTACGAGCGCTAATTCCTTTAAGCCGGAGGTTGAGGAAACGTTATGGGGGAGAGAGAGAGAGAGAGCGAGAGCGAGAGAGCCAGGAGTGAGAAAAGTGAGCGAGAAAAAAAAAAATTAATGACTCGATCGATGCCACCGACGTAGTTTTTTTCTGATAATGTTCAGGCTGACAATTTTTCTTGAAAAGTAATACACCAACGTGCTTCTCCTTCTGTGTCTCCTTTTCTTTAACAAGTTAAATGACGAACGAAGTCGTCTCTCGCCACGTTAAAACGTTTTCACGATTTTGCAAGTATAACCGATGAGAAGCGGATCGGGATATTTCTCGCCGCTATACGAAACACAGAGCGTAATATTATTTTCTAGAAGAGTTCCCTTTCGATACGAGGCGATACGAACGTTGGACCAACGAAATTGGATAACGTCCATTCTCGTGTGCAACACACCGAAATCGGCAAAATTGTATTCTGGACTTTGTTACGTGCGAGCACCTTCAATTAGGAGTTCAAAGCGAACGAAACGACAGTTTTCCAACGCGGTGTAACAGCGCAATTTCAACGTAAGTGCAGTAACTCGCGCGCTGATGCGAGAACCATCGATTCTCACAATTCCAATTAAAACAAAACAAAAAAGAAAAAAAAAAAAGGAATTGCGCGAATTATTTTTTCCTAACGGAATAAATCTCTAAAGAATATAACGCGTTTCATATAATGAGATTAAGTTTGTTGTATTGAGAAAGAAACACTTTTTGCACAACGGAAGAAAAAACAAGAATCACTTATACACGTAGATCTCAATCTCGATTGCGAATCGAGCTTCTTCGCCGACAATGAGTTCGCAGCAGATCCGCGAGGCTATATTCCTCCCTCTCCCTTTCCCCCCCGACTACACGTTATGCGCGTCTACCGGTCGCGCAATCAGCTTATTACGTTATCAGCACGCTGCATTCTCCGGTATCAGAGAGCCGCAAGCGCGCTATTGGTAATCGTTCAAGAATAAACCTATTAACGGACCAGTCTAGGATGCGCGACGCGGACCTTCATTCCGGTCAAACGCGGCTCGGAGCTCGGCGCGGCGCAACGTAATCTTCTCCTGTCGCGCCAGATCGTATAATACCGTGTAACGAGGATGCAATGCCCCCTGAAATCCCTGCCACGCAGGACGACTATGCGGAGAGACCCGTTGGATCCGTCGGGATGACGAAATGTATATCTATGCGTAGCGTGCGCGCGCGTTATGTGTGGATGTGCGTGTGAACGTGTGTGAAAACGACGACACACGCAGAGCAACCGTGCGACACGGAGGCCGCTCGGTCAGGCGCAAACCGGTGGGGACTATAGCTGAATTAGCATGGCTATCTGGATAATATATTGGACTGTATCGTTGGACACGACCAGGCAGAGCCACGATATACTGACACCCTCTCTCAACCGTCCTCCTCCCGTTCTCGCCCCTTCACGATTTTATTGGCAGTACGTACTCCCTTCCCCTCCCCCTCCCCGCGCGACCAGCCCTTGACGCCCGGTTTATCCACTTTCGCCGTTAATCCGTATCGGTGCCGGCGCAGGAACGGTAAAAAATGTATTCCCTCCTCCATTACCCCTTTGTCGCGCGCCTCCGTCTCTCTCTCTCTCTCTCTTTCTCTCTCTCTCTCTCTCTCGATCCTCTCTCACCCCGTCTCTCCTTTTTGCAGAATTCCCCATTCACCACCGCGACTAGTCCTCCTCGCATCGCGGTTAATTAACTCCACCGATGGTCGGATCTTAATTAATTTCATTTGTCTCTGTCTTTCTCAGTCTTATTTACCCGCGCGCTTTCTTAATCCCGCATATAAACGTATACATCTCCGAAATACTCGAATAAATATTAATGAAGATACATTTCGGAGAAGAGTGAATATATTCTCTTAATATGAAATAATTGCTTCTGGCGCTACAGATAAGATATTTTTTATTTAATGTCTGCATTCACGAGATGTTTGAGAATGATAAAAGTAACTTATTAATGAGATTCGTACAATACGATATCAGCGCACAGTCGGTAATCCATATATCGAGCACTGCGCGCCGGGGGTCCATGACTTGCTCGCGTCTTAGACAGCGAATATCTCTCTCTCTCTTTCTCTTTCTCTCTCTCTCTATCTCTATCTCTCGCGTTCGAGAATCTTCCAGGGTGGATGGTTTATGACGGCCGACACCGATGAGGGACGCGTATTGTGGCTAATCATATTCTGCCTCGTAACCAACCATAATGGATTCCGGAGCCGTCTCGGTAAAATTAATAAATACTCTCGATCTTGTGCACGTCAGTGTGATTTATGACGTTTTATCGACGCGAAGAGTCGTGGAGTCCCGCGGGATAGCACGGCAAGAGATATTTGATTGGCTTGTTTGAACAAGACATCGTGCTCGATCGAGGAGAGAGCCATGCAGGTGAGTTGGCAGATTAATAATACGATAGATAGAAATTTAATTGAATGACGAAACTGCCGAACACGCGTCGTTCGATCCGCGCGCGTCGACGCGTGCAGCGGAGAGAGAGCTAGTTAGCATTCGTCGCTCATTAAAATCGCATCTGTTTTGTGACGGCGAATGAGTGACGCGAAAAGAAGAGAAGAAAATATTATTACGCCTGCGATTGCGCGCGATTTACATATAATATTATTATTCGATTGTCAGAGTTTTTCACCGATTACAAGATATTTCAAATAACACATCGATGCAAATAACTCTTACATTAGCAATGGATACACGCCGGTATTACCAGTTTATACAGGTGAGAGAAAAAAAGGTGTTTAATAATTATTCAACATATACATAATTCTTGCAAATAAATGTGAGAAATACGTCGACGCGAGTGGTGTTTATACATAGATAATTACCGCAATTATGTTCGATGTCATCAATTATACTTTTCGGTAAATCGATGCTTTAATTTTCGTACATCAAAATTAGGTTAACTATTGAGAGAAAGAAAGAGAAAGAGAGAGAAAGAGAGAATTAGCGGCATTATCTCGATATATACAGTGGAATGCATTAATTAAAATCGCATTTTTTACTCGACTCCGGACTAGAATCCAAATCGTTCGAATTAAATTCAATGTGTGAGGCTCCGATTTTTGTGGAGGAACGAGTGAAATTTTCAATTGCGAAAAATCGGCGAAAAAAAAAATATATATATATATATAATCTATCACACAGCTCGCGTTTACAATTGCGCGCGAAAATCTCGTAGATAGAATCGTAGGAGAAAAAATCGCGCGCATTTCGGATTCCGTTCGTGCTCGCGCACGTCAATAGAAAATATCGGCAGTAAACTATTTCAACGATCCTGCCGGCTCACTACCTAAAAATAAAGTTCATACGGCAAGCGTGAAATTGACGCCGTGAAACTTTATCGGCGTTCCCCAATCGCCCATATTCTCGCGACCGAGTGAACCCCAATCCGCGATGAAAAAGCATGGTAACGGGCGGGCGAATGAGATTGAAGGATGGACCGGATTAAGGTTAAAAGCACGTTCGAAGAACCGTACGGTAATTGGACGTAAGAGCAACTATTTCTCTCGTACCGACCGGGAGAATTAGCAGAGTAAAGTCCAACTTGAAGGAAAAGAGTTTTGAAGAAGTTTTTTCCCCGATTTAAAATCCGATTCATCTCCCTTCGATGCGATTTATTTCCCATTGTGATAAATTTACACAATGTATATTAAACGGTACTTTTTACGTACTATAAGCGCTTACTACTCGCGCGTATTACAACGTTATCTCCCAAAATTACGTTGTTTCTTCCTAATAAAATTAACACACGCGATATAGAACCGCGCGCGTACGTACGTTTCAAAGGATCGTAATCCGGAGTAGATTAGCTAATGCAATACAATATAATGCGCTATTTCGCTGCGTATAATAACACAGAGATCTGTACAGAAATTGTGCGATTAGTATATTCGTGCAATTACCGTGCGTTAAATTGATAAAGCGACAAGCGCGATTCGCGCAAGCGCGCGATCACAAAACCGCGAGGTTTACGGCGATTAACGCTGGTTCTTTAAATTTATTACGCGCTCTTTCATAACGACTATCGCGCGCGGAAATAAGCCGCGCTCGCGCGCGCGTGATACGCAGCCGGTGAAATTAGTCGTATCGCATTCCCGTGATCTCTCGCAGTCCACACGGTGGATTGTGTATATCGATCGTGGTTGGTAATTAACGAGCGGGGCGCGCGAGAAAAATCGAAAGCGATCAAGCCTCACTGCGCGTTGCTAACTAATTACCCGCCGAGGATCGTGATTGCGTCGCTTTGTCAATCTCCGTGCGCGCCACCAGCCTCACCTGCTCGATTTGCATTCCGACGATTTGTCGTACGGTAAAAGCCGCGACCGGTGTCTATTTTTAACTCGCGTTTCCGGCCGAATTAGGTCTCTCTCTCTCTCTCTCTCTCTCGCGTTATTTTAGCTCGTTTGATTATCCCGACCGCAGCTTCCATCAGGATATCTAATTGTATTCCCCTGGCCGGTGTGTCTCTGACTTGTAATTTTATCTACGACACTTGAAATATATTTCAACCGTTGAGAAATCAGAGAAGTCAAAGTTCATATCTACTTCAGTTAATTTCTCTCCGCGTCGCATCGATTTCGGGATCTCGATACGACACGATCGATTTATTTCCCGGATCTGCGTTCTAGTTTGAGAAAGTCACGCGAAACGTTTCGATCTCACCGTGGATAGCAGTTCTTCTCGGTCTCTCTTACAGAAAAGAAGTTTTTATGATTCACAAAGTTCCTTCGTTGTTCGTTAGAATCGAACGAATTCGCCGGCTCGCACGAGGCGATCGGGGAACGGAAAAACCACTTTTGAGAAACGCAGTCATATTATTTCACTCGTAGAGCTCGCATGGCTCTAGAGTGTTAAAACTTTACGAGCCATTTGATAGGTGGAGGAGAAGGGGGCGAGAGTTCTCCGTTTTCGCGAGATTTCCCCTTCATTCTGTCGATCGACCATTCAAAAAATTCTCGCGCAAAAAGCACGCATTGACGCGAATACTTTGCAATCTTGCTCCTCGATCTTATCGCGATTCTCTCCCGCATTGCTTCGTAAATTTTAACACGATCGAAATTGCGTGTGTGAAAATTGAGTTCCCGCGAGAAGAAAGCGCGCGTAATTATTTTATTTACATACGTTGCGAATACGAAGGTTTTCGATTGAACACAGAAAAAAAATTTAAATAAATAAACACGCCGATGCACGGCGTATCTTTTCCAAAACTATTTTCTTTTCGTTGAAACGTAATATCGCGTGCATCGCGCGCGTTGCTAAACGTATATATAGCTCTTTAAGAACTTCGTTGCTTAACATATATATACCGCGTTCGCGCCACGCCGGCACACAAACGAGGTTATTTGAGCTATTAGACTTTTTTCTTACGAGACGCGTATAATTTTTTTGTCACATTTCTTACATCAGCTCGTTAATTATAAAGTTTTAGCAATTCGTATGACTTCATTCTCTTTTCATTATTCTTCTGGTTAGCATATTCTGGTGCTTTACGTGTGAGTTTAGCGCCTGTATCGCGTGATGCGATACACTTTTCTCGGGCGTGCGTTTACACACAGTTGTTTTCAATTACACTGGCGTATATAACGCGCGACTAAAAAAATAAACATCGCAAAAATACGAAATCGATATATGAATACGCTTCGCGTAATAATAATGATTTATTTACCGAATATCGGGCTGTGTATGTTAAACGAACATGAGTTTTGAAATTTCCTCCGAGAGCTTTTGTGTACGTGTGTGTGTACATTATCTTCAGCGCGTTTACCGAATGAAGTGTTTGAATTTTAGCTGCTACTCGCGATGACGAGCGCGCTAAAGGCCGCCGCCGCCGCCGCCGTCGACGACGACGACGACGACGACGACAACGAGATACCAAGTTGAAGTGCTCGCACGGATCGCTCTCGCGTGCATGCATCTTGAGGCTGCAAGCCTCGGGAACGTGCAGTAGACGAGCGATCAATCCCATCGATAGAGGAAGGGTGAAACTCATTGAGAAGCACTTGGAGGTTGTCGCGCGCGGTGAAGAACAAGCGGCGGCGCGGATCGGGCTCTCCCCGCCGATCGTTCTTCCATTTATCGAGCGAGAAACGCGATGTTGAAGTTCGATGCCGCGACGGAAAGAGCGAACGCGCGCGGCGGACGACACGGCGCAAGAAAGCGTTGACAACGAAAGCCAATATGGTGGGTAATGAGAGGGCCGCGTCAACTTTCAGCGTTCCGTAACGACCACAGAGAAAGAGAGAGAGAATGAGAGAAAGACGCGAGAGAGAGAGAGAGAGAGAGAGAGAGAGAGAGACGTGGCAGAGTGGAGACGGTGGTGGCGACGTAGAAAAAGGGATGGGACTTGAAGAGTGCGCGCCGCGTTGGGGTGAGATTGTAAAGAGTGTTTACTTAACCCCTGCCCTGCCTCGAGGTGAGTGCAGCTGTCTATAAAGACCGCGGATCTCTATATAACGGAGAGGAAAGAAAGGCTAAGCGAAACGCGCGATAGACGGAAGAGAGAGACGCAAGAAAGCAAGGGAAAATGTCGGGTCTGTTCAACGAGTACAAGCGGTTTTTACGCGCGGCCTGTTTATACGACAATACCTTCAGCACACTCGACTCGTGCACGACGACTCGGCACCGAGCGAATTCAAGAAACGTTTTTATCAGTCGTACGCGCTTTCCCTCGCGTTATATATCTGCCGCCGTCGTGTATTGTATCTTTCGTCTGCGCGCCTACCAAACTGCACTCTCAAAAAAACGATAATTGTGAACAATAAGAGTTGAAATGTGTAGCCGCGCGACAATTGAGGAGGGAGGATATGAACTTTTAATGCCTTGCAAGAAATGTGCGAGTTTTTTCTACATTTCTATACATTTCTATTTTCTTGAACAAACGATAATTACACGGCAAATACGTAACCGATTAACGTTGCTTTCGTATTTTTCTGTATCTGATAAAAAAAAAATATGTTAAAACACATTCTGTTAGATAAGCACAAGTTGCTTCGGTGTTGTATATTTTTTACGTCACATCTCATTACATTCCCTGCTACATCGTGTCAGAGAAATGCACTCTACGGAGACCGGTTACTCTTCTTAAGTTAAACTTCATACTCGTTTTCTTCAAACATTACAATATTTCCACGACGTTAATTTTCCAATTTAAAATAAGAATAAAAGTCGCAATGTCTCTCGGAATGCACGTGACTACGTTTTAAAAGCACATTGAAATGATTATCCAGTCCCCCATTTCAAGTGCTTTCTTTAAAGCAATAAAAGCAATAGTATCTACGTTCTGTCTCTTTGCAAAATCCTGCCAACATAATGGAGTGTCCTCTCAGTTATACTGTTTGAGATGAGCCGTGGTCTGAACGTGACATTTGCATTTGTACAAGCAAAAGCGGCAGCAACAGTTTGCGACGAGAACAAACATACATTTTTCCCCAGGGTGACTTGTTACCCCTGTCTTTTTGTTTGTTTTTCTTGATATTCGAATCTATAACTGCATTTCTCACAAATGATGTAAATATTTGTTTTATATATATATATATTTTTTTATTCTGTGTAATATACATAATATTGTAATTTTTTTGCATTTTTCCGAGATGCAAAAAATTAATTATTGATGTGCCAGTTGAAAGTTGTCGCTCGACAAATACAATCGACACGTAAATTACTACGTAACACAATGTTGGAAACAATAATACACGTAAATTAAGTTGGAAGAAAAAAGGAAAGAGTACACGTGTTAGAATAAATGTTATGCTTAATCGTCGTGGCGGGTTCCGGACTTCAATTAGTACATTAGTTTCGCGCCTTCGATATTATTATCTAAACGAGTTAAGTGTTATCTGTAACAAGCGAAAAAACTGCACAATATCGAAATAATGAACTGTCAAGCGACAATCATCCTATGCATTTAGCGGACAAAGGCTCGTTACACGACGTCACTCGTCGGCAAAATCGAACTCCGGTATACATACCCCGTCGGGTTGTGTTAGCAAAACGTTAAATGCTGGACAAACATAATTTGTCCCCGCCACTCACAGGCGTTTATTTGCCGACGCCCCGGTCTAACCGACTGATTTCGGAAGTGTGAAAGGCCGTGCCTTCAGTCGCGCCGTTAAAGTGCTCGCCGTGTGTTTTTACTCCGCACTCGCAAAGCCAAGGCGGAGCTTTTCTGAGCGACCGCGCTGCAACGCGGAAAGAGAAAACGAAGTAACCGCGGGAAGACTAATGAGGAATAATGAAACACGACCAGAACGAGCTAACCAAAAAGAGCAGTCGGTTTGGACGCGCGGCGAGGAAAATGAAAGTATGCGAGGTGACTGCATCGGTTATTTTACTGAATTTATCGTCGCCGAGGCGTGAAATTGACAACGATCGGCTAAATAAAATAATTCGTTGTCACGGATGTTCGATAATTCGATT
This sequence comes from Pseudomyrmex dendroicus, assembly GCA_014825645.1. Lineage (NCBI taxonomy): Eukaryota > Metazoa > Arthropoda > Insecta > Hymenoptera > Formicidae > Pseudomyrmex > Pseudomyrmex dendroicus. The sequence continues at coordinate 2,250 of QVNZ01007800.1, read as the reverse complement.
GGAATATTACTTTTAATGACAGAAAGCGCGTAAATGATTGATGCGATTGATTGTGAATAATTATACAGATGTCAAGAAGTTCTCTTGAAATTTTCAAGAATATAAATATTATATGCGTATTTTTCACAATCCCCGTTTCTCTCTCATTTGTTATGCGCGAGCACAGGTAGCAACAAAAGTTCGAATTTAAAATCACGTTGCAGACGTGTAAAATTTTTTTCTTCGCGCGCGTCTTTTCTTTTTCTCGCGTCAAGTCAAAATACGGCATCGAGGTGACATCAATATTTCGCTTTCTGAGAACGCGCGAGGAGCAGAAAGTGCATTTTTCCGTGAAAACCGAGCTTGTAAACGTGCAGTCGAGTATCGAATATTTCAGCTCGCGGGGGAGAACGCGCGCGGCGATATACACAAGCGCGGCGCGGAACGACGCGGGGAGGGTGGCGCACGAAAGGGTGGTCTGTGACATCGAAGCCGGCTTGTCGAGTTTGGCCCGATGTTTGTCGAATACAGTCAAAGTGCATGTGAATTACCGCATTAACCTGGACTCGGGCTTGTGTGCCATCGTGGCGCAGCGCACGTAATTAAAACATTCTTGTCACCGGACGGATCGTCAGCGCAAACAGGACTGCCCATCATTTCGATTTGAATTCATTTGGCGGTTGAATTAATTAGCGTCGCCGGTTTTCGTTTCACCGACGTGTCACGGATGTGAGAATTCCGTGCGCAACGAGTAGCACCTCTATCTGAAATATTGACGCGCGCTCGCGCGCGCTTTCGATATATATGTGTACACATATACCGGCTTTCCCAAAAACACACACACAGAGAATTTCCAAACGAAACTTTTATCGCGTAAAACTACACAGCCAGCTGGCATGCCGCGGCAATCTTTCCGCGATATATATTTGAAAGCGATTCTACGAACTGTAAAATTGATATTGACGTGGAATAATTCTGAAATTGCGTAATAATAATTTAGATAATAATCATCTTTGTACATAACTCGTGTAAAATCTGTCTAAAAAATTGTTATTGCAAAAATATAAATAAATCGAGATCGATGTGCAACTAAAACGCAAATTTTGTTACAACATAAAATTTTTATGCATAATAAATCTTGATAGTAAAATATATTCAATAGAAAAAAAACACATAATTAATTGTTCAAAATTATCACTCGTATTAACGGGTTTCCACTCGTGCATCGGTCAAGACGCTTTTTGGGATCAATTAAAGGCTCGCGAATATTCTCGTTGTTGAACAGACAATAAATAGCGAGAAAACGGCTGTCGGACAAAGAGGTTTCTCATAAATAATCCTGTGACTCTGACAGTAGAGTGTTCCGACTGCACAGAGATTTTAGAGCGTGCTCTAACCATGACGAGTGCCATGTTTTATGGAATGTTCAACCGCATTTAAAGCTCGGCGCGACAAGTCCCCGGCACGAGGGTACTTAAAATTCGGCGAGTAGCTCGGTCACAGATCCCACACATTGTCCTGCTTTTTTTTTTCAACTGTCACATTTACCACTTACACCTGTCATCTTTTTGACGCCATTAGCGATTAAATATATACGATATTTTTAATACTTTTAATATTACAGTACATATTTGACAATTTATTATTATTTTCTTAAAAAGTGTGTGTAAAGGTTCGACACTGTTGCCTCTTTTCCGTCACGACCAATGTGTTATACACGTATATTTCCAAGGTTTTGTTTTGAATTATTCTCCAGTTAGAAGAGAAACGCGGGATATTCATTTATTTTATCATTTTTTACTCAATAAAGTCGTCCGGAGCTTTGTATTTGTAATGTAATTAGAAGCGCGGTAGAATCGGCGTGTGCTCAATGAAAAGAGGATTGAGAGAGAGCTGTTTCTTCTGACTTTTCCCGCTTTTCTCTCCCGTTTTCCTCTCGCATTCCGTCTCTCTTTCCTATCGCTTTTTCTCATCTACCATTGAATCGTGGTTCTTATCTTTGAGAAGTACGAAAAGCCTCGGCACTTCCTTGATTCGTGAAACAAAGGCCAGTAGATTGAAATTCGTTTATTGCAACTCGGCTGCTTCTATCGAGTTCGACGTTATTCTTTCTATTACAATGATAAGACCGTTGGAGTCCATTCACGATTTCCGCCGCGCTTTCGCCGTTTTCTTTCATTTGAGTTTTCCTTTCGCAAGTCTTTTTCCACTCCCAACTGCAAGCTAATTAGAATCGATGCCGTTAAATTATACTCCTGCTTATAAAAAAAA
>QVNZ01007751.1:0-19033 GCA_014825645.1 Pseudomyrmex dendroicus | reverse complement strand
GTTAAATGTGATTTAGTTGATTGTTAATTATTACATTCGTTAGAAAAATATGCATATTCCATTATATTTAACGTTAATTTAGAAATTACAAATTAATTGTAATAAATTTCTCGAAATAATTGTCATAAATTTGTATATAGATATTCATTAGTATATATGTTTTAATAATGTGTAATATGTATATGTGTATATATATTTTACAGTAAATTGTTAAATTCGATCGACGCAGTTAAATGTAGAAATTATTTAACTTTGCAAATTTCGCGTGACTCATCTGTAGAAAAGTTGAGTCGAGTCTGGCCGCGTTGCAATGTTGAGAAATTGATTTTCCTCAGAAAATACCAAGTCGCCGCGAATTACACGGTCAAGGATGAGCAGCCGTGGATGAAGTTATTATAGTTCTCGCTGCGGTTCAACTGAACAAGCAGCTCGAAACATGACGACGTTCGACACAAGAAACACGGCGGGGCAACGGCGACGGTTTGCCATCCCGGACTCGCTCGTAAACCTATCGAGCCGAGAAATTTCATCATCCACGCAATGGCATAAAGCAACGAATGGTACAAAGTCTCATAATAAGGGCAATCGTGCGAAAGGAACCGAAACGGCAACGAGAAGGTAGAAGAAATTAGGAAGAAAGAGAGAAGTAAAAGACAGAATCCGACCACCCGGCACGATTCGCACAACCTTGTAGACACGAAACCAACGATTGCCGACCGCGCATTTTGAAACTGTAAAACCACCGATGATGATCATAACAGTTGAAAAACAAGCGTCCATGTGTTTGACGATCACACAATCGAACCAAAAATATATAAAAATACACGTCACAGATTTTCTGCAATTAATGGTAATAATTTTTATCGATGTAGGTAATTTGTATCGAAATAAATAATAAATTGAAATCGTGATTAAAAAAAAAAAAAAACAAATATGTGCAATAAAAGTAAATTTAAGACATTATATATATATATATATTTTTTTTTATATCAAAAATACATATTGTTTACTTAAAAGCTTTAATATATGGAATTTAGATGTCAAAGTGTTTGTTAATCTAACAAAAATTTAGATAAAATATAAAATTTACATATAAAATAAATATTCATACGTATAAAATCGATTCAACAACTGTTTAACATTCAAAAATTCAGCTTTTACATTACTTAAAAATGTCACATACGTACACACACGTACATACGTCAGAAGAGGATGCGTTTATAAATGCAACCGCATGTGCTGAAAAAAAGTGACAGCATAAAAGTGTTAAGGTAATAAGAGAAAATTTTTTACGTCTGGACGCAACAGCGAATTCAATTATTAGCCATACAGCGCGGCCGCGTGTACATGTGCGGATTTTATTGTCTCGATTCTGTGACGTGTATATGACATCGTTAAACCGGTGAATACCACCGCAAAGTGCCACGAAGATAATCACACAAGACGGGAAAATTACATTTTTGCCATGTGAATGTTGCTTTTTTGCACTTATAATATTCCACAAGGGAAAGAGTATAAACGCGGATAAAATTTGATTTTAGCCGGGAAGCGAGTGCATTTAAATATTGAACTCGGTTCAACAATGGAAGATCCAAACATGAATTCATCACATCAAATATAAAATTTAAATCTTCTTTTCTACGCGCGCACACACATGCACATGAGGGAGAATTATTATAACTTGTATTTTTTATCTACATTTTCATGTACATATAATATAGTCTATTAAATCTGTTAATTCTGTTCTTCCAACTTTTTATGTATTGAATTTTTAAATTGCGCTCAAAGTGCGGTTGTTGCATTTTATTCATGTTAAAAAAAAAAAAAAGAAAAGAAAGAAATTAAAATCCATGTTTAATTTTACATTTAATATATACATCTCGTTGAAGTTTGAAATGTTCGTCGAGCAAAAAATATATTTCGCTTCTTTTCAAACAGTAATGTAAAATTAAAACACTTTTTTATGTTACTCTTGTATACTCCGGTATATGCGTCGGTATTTTATTGAGAACTCATTTATCAAGTATTGTTTACAATGTTAAAGACAAATAAACTGTATCGTAGAAACTTTATGCTATTAAAAAAATTTTGCATTTTTAAATGTTCATTCTTTACATCTAAAAAAAAAACTTTTAAAAACCTTGCATTTGTCTCACAAGAAGTGCAGGTTTTATCACATGTCAGTAGGTATTACACGATAAATTCAAAGTACGAATAATTCAAAGAAAATATGTTCACTTGTCACAAAAGAAGATCCGTCTCGTCGGAATATACTTTTTCGCTTGTTCGAAACTTGAATGATATTAATATAATTCTGTGCGTGTGACATTTTGTATTTGTCTAAGTGAGCAATTCGAACACATGAAATTAAAAATCTAATCACATGTAAACTTTACGAATATCGGATAAAACACAGCATAGGATGTAACACAGCTTTCATGAGACTTTATATCAGTATATTTCGAATAAATCATTTCTCTACATTACATATATCGTCCGTTTACAGAGAGCTCGTTACTTAACGTCAACTTGATGACGTGGACTTTCAATGGAGTAAACTACCGTTGAAAAATACGAGTTCGCGCAATCTGTGCAATCTCCGGAAACTAGAAATCGCGAGGAAGAGAACCGCGAGGAAGCTGCGATTCTGCGCGTCGTGTCGTCTGAGTCATTCTCTCGTATCCTCCCGCAATCAGCGTCGAGGAGGAGAAAACGAAAGAGAACGTTTGAGAACCGTCGTTCTAAACAATGGTGAGAACTACGCTGATTGCGGGACACACCGAGAGAGGAGAGAACACAGCGAGAGAGGGAGAGAGAAAGCGAGCGAGACGGAGAGGGAAAACGCAAAGTAAGAGAAGACAAGGAGAATGAGCAGAAAGAGAAAGAGAGAGAGAGAGAGAGAGAGAGAGAGAGAGATAGAGAGAGAGAGAAGGGGGCCTTTCGAGAATGGAAACGGTCTTCGAGCAAAACCGTCGGGAATCATCCTGGCACCACCTGTGCGAACTACTTTGCGAAACAATCTCTCTCGCGGTAGTTGCGCTGTCGCCGTTGCTGCGAGAGTCGTTCGACCGTTACGATACTGGTTCGATCGGATCGTTACAATGTCGCAGGACAATGCCTCCCATTCAGACCTCGGTGTCGGATGTCGCGAGACGTTTAGGCGGACATCCGACGTGTTTCGCGCACCCGTGAGGGATTGCTCATCCAGCTGGTTCGCCCGAGACGGCATATACTGGGCACAGATTGGCCGAAACTTCTCCTTTTCTTGATAAACACGCAAACTCCGTTCTAAAAGAAGTTGCATTTTTCACGGTAACCAGCTCATTTTTTAATATTAAATTTATTACGTACGGTTATTTACGTAAAGTTGCGCGGCAAAAATTGCGATTGTTACTAGGCGCTCGCGGCTGTCGGTCGGCTAAATTAACGATAAAGAAGGAAATAAAGCGGGAAAGGTAAACGACGTGGAAAGTAATTAGTCGTAAGTATCAAAGTTATTATTACGCAGAGTAGAGAGAGAGAGAGAGAGAGAGAGAGAGAGAGTATCACTTTGGCGTCCTTGCGTGTACGCCTCTGCAGTCCCATGAAGGAATAATTTATTGCGCAGATAGTTGTATAGTACGATAGAGAACAATGTCTCTTATATATTGCGGGTAGAATAAAAATAAAAAAAGTAACGAGCCTCACACATCTCTGTTTAAAATAATCAAGTCATTTACGGTTAGAAAATGAGAAAAAAAAACTCTTTTATGAATTTGCGCAAAATAAAAAATTATTGTAAAAAAATTGGATTGAACCAATCATATTTTTTTTCAGTCCGAGATCTACCTTAAATTTATATAATATTCCGTATGTGATTCGGAAAATAAAAAAAATCAATATTTCCACAGCGCTAATATTTCTCTTAACGGTAAATAACTCAAATGTTAGTTTTCGGAGTTACACAATTTTTCGCGTCGAGAGCACGGCGTTACGTGTCGGTTGTAATTAGCACGGCGAGAATAAAGTAGGAAGAAAAGGGTGTCCTTTAGGCGCGACAAACGAGACGCAATTAATCGAGGCAGCGCCGCGAGACGACTGCGCTTGTTGTTGGATCGCCGATCGCGGACGCGCGATTAGAGGATAAGAAAGAGAGAGAGAGAGAGAGAGAGAGAGAGAGAGAGAGAGAGAGAGAGAGCGGGGCACACCTTGGTCTCTTGTAATTACTGCTGCCACGAGCTGACGTTACGCCGCCGCCGCCGCCACCGCCGAGAGAGAAAGATTCTCGCAATGTTGTCGCAGGCTGTTTCATTAAGGAGTTGTCGCAACATCTGCCGAGAATCGTCCCGGACCTTGAGTATTGTACGCGCTCCGTGATATATTCCGGTACAAGGTGGCTCCATTAGAATACGATTACACACATGAGTGCGGGAGATTACACCCTATCCCCAAGGAAACTCGCCGGAGAAAGATGATTAATTCCCTTACGGCGAGAATAAATTTTCATCGCGCTGAGAGATTAATAATGCAACAGTGTGTGCTTCGATTCGAATTTCGAGTTTGGAAAATAAATTTGATAACGAGATGTGCGCGAAATCGTCCTCGTTGTTATAAGTGAAAATTTTTGGTTTAAAAAAAGAGAATAGAAATGTTTTTTTTTTTTTTTTTTTTAAGACAAAAGTTCGTCAAACCACGGCCACTTACATCTTCATTGTTGTTGGAACATTTTTTTCCGAGCAATTTTTTCAGACGCGGAAATCAATGGAAATGACAAATAAGGCAGACGAGGCAGCAATTTGAAGTCCTAGATAAATTTCTCCTCGCAAACTTCGGCCGTTTCAACAGTTAAAGAGTGAGCTGATGCGTTGTCAAAAATTAGTGAAACGTCTACTTTGGCGACACAAACACTACGTGCGATAAACGAATCAGAGATATTTGTTCTTCCGAAGAACGAAACTTGTCAACGACACCAGCAACAATGTGATGCACTGTTCTGTGCGTCGTTTCGGATCGTATCGCCTTTTGCGCGAAGCCCATATTTATAATTCTTTATTATTTATGCGAATATCGCAGTTAAAACGACATTTGTAAATTAAAGTAGCCGCCTCATCGCAATCTTCAGCCAACGGCGAACGCCGTTTTTCTGACCGTGTCAGTCTCTCTCTCTCTCGCGAATGTCGAGAACGGGCAAAACGTCGCGAGAAGAAGAAACGGAGAGGTCAAATCGGAACGGATAGGAGAGACGGAAAGGAAGAGAAGAAGAAAGAAGAGAATGGAAAAGGAGGAGAAAGAAGAGAAGGAGGAGGAAGCGCACGCGAGTTTCGCAGGCTGTAATTACCGATATCGGCAGCGCGATCGTTGGCGCAACGAAGGCGCATCGCCCCGAACGAACCAGGACGGAAGGGAACGGCTGCAAGGACAGAGGAACGGAGAAAACAACGAGAGAGAGAGAGGGAAAGAGACATCGGGCGGGGTCAAAGGTGATCGCGAATACAGTGTGATACACAGACAGAGCCACGCGAGATATCTGCCCACCTCGGCGAACTCTCTCTCTTTCTCTCCTTGTCTCTTTGTCGTCGCGGGTTGTACGAACGTAGGCCACTATATATACGATCGGCCGTACCACCGCGATATGAGAAGGGGCCCCCAGATATGACCGTAAACCATAAGAATCTACGGAGAGCTATGCGAATCGTCCATTGACCACCCACGCGGGGTTTAAGAGATCCTCTCGCGGATCTCGAAATGCATTTGTCTCTCCTTCCTCTAGATAAGTATGAGATGTACGATAGGGATTAAACTCGCTAATATAATCAATTTGTCGGACGCATCGGCAAAGAAAAACACTGTCGTTTCAGGAATCGCGAATTACTCGAACAAATTTCAGATCGTTGGAAAGACACTCGTTTCGAATTTCATTTGCGGTCTCGTAACTTTGTCGGAATTCCCCGTAAGAATCTATCGCTTCTTTCTCCGCAGCGGGAATTTTACTGAACAATCTGATAAGCTGTAATTTCTCCAGTTAAAATTGGATGAGTAAAGCCATTTCCAATTTCGCGATCGTCACTCAACATCGTCTTCTTGAACGATACCGGGAACAAAGAGAGTCAAATGGAACGAAAGTAAAAGAAAAATCGAGAAAAAAGAAGCAAACGAGATCTCGAAATGACATCATTTGATTCCTTTGCGGTGTTTTTCTTCTATTTCTACAATGCTCCTCTTTCATAACGACAGATAAATGAAACCCCGTCAGAACCTTCATTCTTTTCAGCGATGCAATAACTGAAGGTGGATAATGCATCGCATACTCTTGTCACATTTATATTCTTCTTCCCAGATATTTTAATTTATACTTTTCCGAGTTTTTTTGTACGACAGACAAAAATAAAATTGAAAACTTTCTGGTTTCTGGTGAAAAAATTTTGTTGCGTTCTCCTTTGTTTTATTTTCTCGGACGTGTATACAAGGAGCGATTGATTACTTGTTGTCGTGGACAAGTTTCACTTTTTGACCACAGTCCAACTGATGCGATGGTCAAAATTTATGGGTTCGAGTCGCTGCCTCATCCTCCAGACTCGGCCAATTGCGTGATTGTTATTTATTTCCGACAAATCTGACAAAATGGTTGAAAAGAAATTTTCGAACAACAATAAAGTCATCGATACCGTAAATGGCTATAGCCATTTGGCGAACGAACATTATGTACAATAATGAGTTATTTGACATTTGTTCTTCCAAAGGATGAAACCTGTCATCAGCAATGTGATATATTACGTTGCCAAGACGTCCTGCGCCCTAATATAGAGAAAACAGGAATAGGAATAAATATTAAATATTAGGAAAAGGAATTTGAAATAATGTTACATTAAGGGAACGGAATAGATTAATTATTCCAGATTCTTATTTTTTTTTTACTTATGATGCGTTAATTTATCCCATTTTGTTTTTTGTAAAGAAATAATTCAAATTTCTTATTTCTAACATTTAATATTTATTCCTATTCCTAATGTGTTTTGTTTATTGTGCGGTCTCGTTTTGAACACTTATCGATCACGTATGTCTCATTTGTAGGTCAAGAAATACATTTGGAGAATGTAATTTACGATGAAATAGAAGTTTTGCTGGACAAGTAATTTGTTAGCGTTGCTACAATTTCGCAATATTAAATAACAATCAATCGATTTGACAAGATTTCCTTCGCGCAATATGCGCAAGGTATTTATTATATTTTGAGAATGCGAGGTGAGTTGGTAATTAATAAAATTGCGTGGTATTTAACAGCAGTTCACGCGAATCCAAAAACGAATTGACTAAAGGAGATCTATTCGATTCAGTATCGATGACCATTAAGCTCTCGTGAGGAGCGCAAGAGCCTGCACGTCGGGACAAGTAATTAGCCTCCGACTTGAGCAACCGGTCTTCTTCGGTCGGTTGGAGTTCTTTCGATGCTTTTCTCTGCTAATTTGGCAATTAGCCTCGCCGTAGCTTCGACCGCCTCGTTACCCTTCTTGATGGCTCGCGGTACGAGAGTTATGTTACAACTCGAAATGGTAATCTTACAATGCGTCCGTTCTTGCGCCGCAGAGCACGTAATAACGTTATGACGGTAAATGACACAAGATGTTGTTATTTCGAAAGAAAAACGAGAGAACAAATTAAAATTTTCTTAAATAAATCTTCTGCATTGTATCATAAAAGTCCTGCGTGAAGATTGTTCTCATTAAGCTCTCTTCAATCTTCGATATTCATTTTCCATCGTGTGTTTCTCAAAATGAATCTTTTACGATCAATTTGCGAAAACGACCGATTCGATTCGCAAAAAAATTTACTCAAAATCGCATCCGGAGCGGGAATTGTTCATCTCGCAGAGAGGCCAGATTCGAGCGCGCTGGCTTCCCTTTGGATCCTGTCTCTCCCTCTCGGGATCTTAGAGGCTCAAGGCGATCCGTGGGAGCCACGCGCCCGCCGTACGCCATCTCTCCCTCCACCTTTTTCCCTCGTCCTCCTCCTCGCCCTCCTCCTCCTCGACCTCTGGGCCGGGTGTTCTCTTTCTCTTCTCCAAGCTCTTCGTGCGCGCCTTCCGTTACTCCCCCAGACCAGAACCTCGGATCCCGGCTATCGGGTTAACCGTGAAAGAGACGCGCACTGCGAGGCAATAAACGCGCGGGATCGATCCTCGAAATGATTTTTCTGACCCCGCGGCACCGCGATTTATTACATACGCAATCACAACGCGAGAAGAAAGAGAGAAAGAGAGAGAGAAAGAGAGAATGCATAACATCGACAAGGATTGTTAGAGACTCTCCTCAAAATAAATCGACGTTCTTTTTAATTATGTTTATTACGTACCTAGACATCAAACTTATTTTAGCCTCTCCTCCTTTTACTCTTTCTTCTCGTCGCAATTATTAACTGTTTCACAATTTCTTTTATACGTTCTTATATAATGAATTCTAAAAACTCATTACACGCGCGGAAAGTCCTCGCGGGAAAAAGTTTTTTTGAATCAGATGTTGAGCGAACCGAGAGTTACTTGCCTTTACGGATTTGCATTTCTTTTATTTCGTCGCGAAAACGCTATTGTGTCTCTGGGAAAAAAAAGGTTTTTGTACATCGAAGAACTTTTCCGCTATATTCGCACAAAGCAAAAGGGAGACTGTATATATATATATATATATATACATATAGGAACCGAGCACGTGTAACTGACCTCGGTCTTTCGCGAGAAGCCAGACACCCGACTATTTTCGATATATCGCAAAAATCCATTTCGCGGATTTCGCGCGACAAAAGGAAAACGAAAGCCCATTGTAGGTGAAAGTATTTCACTTTTGCGGCAAGTGGAAACTCACCGACGACCCTACGCTCGTCAGTCGTTCGTACGTACGGCGACACATATGTCTGTATTCCATTGAGCGGGCAGAAATAATGGCAGCGGATCACGAGCGAGGGAGAAAGAGAGCAGAGAAGATTCTCTGAAATCGGAGAAAGAAAGAGAGAGAGAATGCGGCTTTTCCTGAAAAATGATGGGATCCAATATCGTGCTCGGGTTCGAAGTCGAGGTATCGGGCGCAGTTAGCCGGACGTATAAGGAGGCCACCTTCGTCTTCTATTTTCTTTATTATCGTCCGCGGCGACGGTATGTGCAACGTGTGGTGGATGTACGTGTGAGTGGACATAGGAAATGTATCCTGAGAAAAAAGGAAAAAACGTATCAGGACGCGGAAGGTTCGTCCCCGCGGACCGTTCCATCGAACGCGATTTCAAGGCTGACTGCCCGTAAAAAGTGAAAAACTTTTCTCAAAGTCCGCGCGGAGAATGCGTGTGTGTGTGTACTTACACACGTTCACACCGTATATGTACACTGCGTACTCTCATATCTATCCGTACAGGTCCGCGTCTGTGTTTATATATTTCTATATAACGCGCAAAACTGTCAGAAAACTGTCTTTTAGTTTTCAGACATCTCGAAACGTTTTCACAATTTTGTTTTTTTATACTACTCGTCTCGTGTGACACGTTTCGTGTTGTTATTTTACTTATGTAAAGTAATTTTATTGTCTAGAAACGGAGAAAATATCGTTTAATAATAGGACAATATTTACAAACGGGAAAAGTTCGATCAGTTTGTATGATCGAGAGCGGAGCGATGTGCGTTTTCAATTCGAAAAGATGCGGTTCAATCACGAATGGATTATGTCACGGACAATTTCTAATTTGAAACACGGTTTTTTGTCTGACCGGGGTGTCGCGTCGCGACGTTAATGAAATGAGAACACGGAAGGGATATCGGGCAGACACGAAGCAGCTAGACAGGTGTCGCGAAACGAAGCGGTTCAACAGACAGCGGATACGCGACGCAAAGTAATAGAAGTGTCATGGACAAGTGCATTTGTTCTGTCGTCCGCAACGAAATCGATTCCGCAAAACGACGAGCGCCTCGCCGCCGCCGCCGTCTGACACACCGCATTGAGGTTCACGAAGAAAGACAGATATTTCGAGAAAAGTCGAAAACCTCACCGCGAAAACGGAAACTTTAATCGACGTCCTTGGAAATGTCATTATTTATCCTTGGATTTATCCCTTTGTACTAGGTCAATGTACTAACGTTTGAAATAAATTGAATGTTAAAGTAAATTTCTAATAAAATCTCGTCAATAATTTAATTCATATCATATCGTAAAAACAAAACCTAAAACCGTATATAAAATTAAATAGATAGCACAAGTCTCCCAATTCTCCAAGGTGCGAAGTTTTAAATACTCTATAATTTTTAATCATTTTTCAATACTCCACAAACGTTATTCAGATGCTTATCATAACGTTGATTTTACCATATAGACATCAAAGTGTTTCGATATAAGAACGAAGGAAGACCAGATCGAAACGGCGGAGAAAGCTCATCGTCCGTGTGACGCAAATAAACTATTAAATTAAATTTAGTCGTTCGGAGTCAAGAAACGAAAAGAAAAGAACACGGAAGAGAGAGATGAAAGCTTTCCTTCCCATGAGATGTCGCCGGTGAGATTACAACGGCGGGAAAAAGTTGGAAACGTGTCGGCGAAGTTTCGCTCGTCGATTGCTTTTGACTTCGCGCGACGCGTCGTGCGAAAACGATCTCGCAATCGCTCTTACGTTGTATCTGTCGCATTTACCGGGAAGACATTTTCGATCCGCGACGACGCGTATTAAATTTTTGGTTTCACGTCGTAATATCGATAATACCGCGCGGCAAGTAATACAGTTCACGTGTTGTAACACACCGTGTTACACACGTCGCGGCATTTTACATCAAATTCAATATCAATTCGTGGATTTTCGCGAATGCATTTTAATATGTGATATAATTAGCAAATATAATGCAACAATATCCGGCTAAATTTGCAAGTTATGATAAAATAATTCGGTGATATTCACGTTAAATGATATTTTAATGATATGTATTTACAATACATATGTATATACGCACACGTATATATGTATATATTATTTTACTCTTTAACTCTTAATTATATTGGCGGGATACAAATGTATCTTATCGTACACAATTACGTTAATATTTCTCGCGTGGCACGTTAGCAACATTAATTATTACATCAGATCAAAAAACACTAACTTTTTATAAATTTAGTTTTAATTAAAACTCTTAAATTTGATACAAAATTACTCCTGAATGATGTAATTGTACAGGCGAGATTGATTAGTTAGTGTAGTTATTGATGTAAAATTGCCGATAATATATTTCCAAATGTTTTGAATATTTATATCTCAATCAAGTTATTTGTTTGTTTTTTTCAATGTTATTTTAGAAAATTAAAAGAGACAAACTCTACGTGTGTATATTGGCATACATTTTGATACATATATGCAGAGAAAATTTGAATATTAGAAGAGAACAAGAGATAATGATGCTTATTTAATAAAATTTATTAATATCTTCATGTTAAATTGGTTTTTCATTGAACGTATCTTTTTTTTGTAGTTACTCATACATGCCTTCGTCTGCGGATCTAAAAAACAACCTACGAGTTCTGCAGGCTGTGAGGCCCCGCGACTTTAAGATCGAATATCTCCGCATAAAATCAATATTTTTTTAAATTTCTTTTTTTTTTTAATTAAAAGTTTAAACGATTCTGCGTCGATCAAAAGAAGAAAAAAAAACAAATTGAAAACATCTCTAGTAGTTTCAAAGATATAAGCATTTAAAAAAAAAACTACTTTTTTCTAGAAACGCCGATGCGCAATTTTTGAGTGGGTCCCCCAGTTTGCAGACGAAGAGATATGTATAATATTACATTATGTTAGATAAATTGAATATGAAGTAAAACATTAGATAAACTAATATATATCTCATTCTTTAGAATTCTTGTAATTGATTGATAATCGGTCCGCTGAGCGCCTTGACCCCGTTTTTCCCTACGTAAAAAAAGAAACATGAGTGTGACACATAAATATTTTATACGCATAAATATTATTTTGAAACCATAAATTATCGGTCTCTTCGGAATTTGAGTTTTTTCAAATCTAAGCTCCAGTCTTTAAACGAGTCTAGACGATAAAATACTTCTGCACGTTCTTGTCTTCTTGCCAGTGGCATTCTACAGCGGAAGGCTTTCGCGCAAAGTTTCAACGTAAAACTCTAATCAAGTCTCTTTATTAAAAGTTCGGGACGTTATGGAATTTTTTTGCAGCTCATTCGTGCTTAATAAAGCATAAGTCCGTCGGGAAACGAGAACATATCGCTTCATCGATCGTCGCTGAAACTTCCAATATCCGGATAGGTCGAAGTCAAAATGGGGAGGGGCAGGGGAGGAAGCTGATTTCTACAAAACTTTTCGCGCTGATGAAAGATGCCGTGAATAGATTTGCATTTCGCGTTACGTGACTCGATTATTATGATCAACATCCATATCCACGAGTCGTAAAATTTGATAAAGCAATAAGCAGATGTTTTCTTAAACCATATATAGTGCGGAAATTGTCGACGTACGTACAAATCCTTTTAAACTACAAGTGTGAAAAATGTTCTTCATACGATCTACATCTGTTTCAATCTACATCTGAAAAACTTAAAATATTTTTAGTTTCTTTTACTTTTAATTAATTCTTGTTTAGTATAAAATTCTCTTTCACAATTTAATCCACTTTAATAAGTTTTTTAATATAAGCTCGAGCGCAAAATTTTACAACGCAACGCCATCTTGCACACCTCTGGAAACACCGAAAAAATAGCTAAGTGTCACACTCGCGGTCGCCAGCAAGTCCGCCGCAAGTTGACGTCACGTTCTCAAAATGATGATCATACGTAGTATCGAGAGAGAGTCTTGGAGGTGGGCGTTTTTCCCAGGCTCGCGCGCGATCGTTCTCCCCTACCGATCCTGGCGCCTCGATCCGCCGCACACTCTTGCCGGATAAAATATTCGGACTGGTTGTCGGGACAGATGAAGGTGTTACGTGTGCCTGGCGCGCACACGAAGCACACACCTCCTCTTCTCCCGACGAATACTTTTCGATGGCGTGTTTTCTCAAAGATAAAATGAGCAACAAGAAGAGAACGAAACACAGACAGAAAAGAAACGAAACCGATCTCGAAAAAGAAGACGATAAAGAAAAAAAGAAACGGATACATCTAAAAAAAAAAAACAAAAAAAACTTGCTGGCTCGTTACAATTTCAATTGTAATGCCGACACACGACTTTAACTTGATAATTTTTACATTTCGGATCTCGCAGACGGGAAATCGAGATTTTCGTCAAACTGTTTCGGAAATAAAAGAAGAACGCGAGAGATAACGTTAATGCCGCGAGAAATCCAATACCTCAATAATATATTTATTAGTCATAGCCGTAACAGTTTCAATTGTACGTATATAGATATTATCGCAAATAGTTGAGAAATGATATCCAGTTTCCGGAGATATTCGGTAATATTAATTTTAATGCAAAAGTAACGTTGCGTGTATGTGTAACGTTGAATATAGAGAGAGATATACATATAATATCGGCGATATATCGTCGGGCCATTACAAATATTCAGAGTGATCGTCCGGAACGATAACACAACACCGTGACAAAAAGTGAGAAGTAATGGAAAAAGGTGCGAGGACGATGAACGCGGGAGAAAAAGAAGGAGGCCTTAGACGGAAGGTGGGGAGTGAGATAAAACGCAGGACGGAAGGGTAAGAGAGAGAGAGAAAGAGAGAGAGAGAGTTAAAGGGCCTTTGGTATGCGAGCGTGGGCGTGAGTCCAGACTGGGCGCGTGTCTCTATGTTCGTTCGATGTTCGGAGCGTAGGAAATGTAGGAACAGAAGGAAGAGAGGAAAAGAGAAAGAGAGAGAGAGAGAGAAAGAGTCTACGAAGCACGAAGCACGAGAAAAAGAAGGAGGATAAGAGAGACACTGTGAGAAAGAAAGAAGAAGAGTCTAGCCCAAGAAAGGTGCGATTGCGTTCCGGGTGGGCAGGATTGCTTCGAACTCTCAAAAATTTATGGCCGGCGCTTCGACCTACGAGCAAGAGGTGTTACTCCCGGGTCCTTGGGGCAGGGACTATAAGATTTACGCAACGCCGGCAGGAAAACAAGAAAGATAGAGAGAGGGAAAGAGAAGATAGGAATGGGAAAGCAGGGAGCAAAAGAAGATCCACGAAGCGTGTGCGCTAACGAAAGAATGATCGAGCTCGTTAATGTCCGTCGGGATAATCAATAGTATAGCTGCACTGCCTGATTATCGAGGCGCGCAGAGAAGGGAAAACAGCTTCCTGTACCAAGAATAAATGTTTGAACGCGGCAGCAGCGTGCGGAACGATCGCGAACGACGAGACGTCGCGATATTCGATAATAATGAATAATGAAAATATTAACGAGATAAGTGATTTATCTGTATCGTCTAAAAACTAATGTATTGTCTGGACCTTCTATTAGACTGTTTTTTGCGTTTTATTTAGAGTCGCATCAACCCTGACGGAAGGTCCTTAGCCACTACGGTTACATTACTCGTACATTGTACTTTGATATCTAGGAAAAACAAACTGTTTATCTTAGTACAATGTTTTATCGTCAATAATACGATAATAATATGTATAATATATATGTATATTAATATTGGATCGCAATATAATAGTTTTTTGTGTGCGTATTATTTGATTATTTAATAATTTAATTTGTATAAAGTAAATCTATTTCATTCAATGTTCCTTGATTTCATGTAAAATTGTTGAATAAAATGTGTAGAGAGAGAGAGAGAGAGAGAAAAAAGAGAATGTATATAATTCAAAAATAAACGTTTTGTTATTATATGTACACGCAGAAGACACACACACACACACACATATATACCCGCTACATTGCATAAAACGCGCGTGACAAAAAACTTCTCCGCTTTTATGTGAAACGGAAAAAAAGAACAAGCTCCTGTGAGGGAAACTCTCTTTTTGAAATTCACACGACGGATTTTCCGATCATTTGCGAGTAAAATAGTCGAACGGTAGAACGATGTCGGCTGCACCTGCGAGAAGATATTTCAGATCTCAACGACGATTCAGAATACGCAAGCGAAAGCGCTCTATCTCTCTTTCAGAGAAAAATTGTATTTTCTTTGCATCTGCCAATCAGATCGGCGCTTTCAGTGCCCTCCCTTTAAGCTATAGTCACATAAAACTTGGTTTTGACCATATAAAAATATCGCGGAGTGTCATTCTTCAATTTCTGTTTGACTACAGGAAATAAGTTCAAATTTGACACACGATATTTTCGTCGAAATTCACTCTGTAGAAATGTTACAGGCGACCTCAGCAATATCAGAAAAATGACATTCATTAAATAACACGCGACTAGTTTTGTTGCATAACTGTTTTGTCTCTGTTTTGTTGGTTGTTTTTTTTTTTTTAAATACCGCAAGTGCGTTAAATATAGTTGTAACGAAAAATATAAAGAATATTTATCTTCTACGCAAATTTTCTTAGTACTTTTTCATCAATGTATCAGCTCACATTTCAACCGTTGCAACGGCTAAAATTTACGAGCTTCGAGTTGATGTCTCCATCAGCCTTATTCGCCTCAGATGTTGCCCTCGATTTTCATTTCCGACTGAAAAAAATTACTCGATAAACAGAAATTTTCGTGCAACAACGAAGTCATTGGATGCCGTAAATGGTCATACTTTGGCAAGCTGTCACACAAAAACATTACGCCCGATAATGAGCCAACATTTGTTCTTCTGAAGGACTTGTGATACTACTATGTTGCTATCTACGCGTCGTTTCGGATACTTATCAATTGCTCACGTATTTACTGTTTTTATCGGAAAAGGCATCGATATTCTCGCGATTGCTTTATTCGGGCGCTCATATATTCGTGCCAAAATTGTACGCTACACAAATATGTACAAACAGATGTCGACAAAGCACACGGCCGGTGACAGAAAAATTACGAAAATATTTGCACGACAAACTGCAACGATTGTGTTGGCGCTTTTGGTAAAAAGCGACAGTTAAACAAATAGTCAATAGAAACAAAATATAAAAAGAAATGGATCGAATGCAATGTTCAAAGATCCAACTTAAAATTAAATATCTTCGATTGTCATCAATCAACCCCAACTGTACAATTATTTGTTTTGGAAAGTGCTAACGAAAACCACTTAGAAGAAATTATAGAAAGACTTAAGAAAAAATAAAAGTGACAAGCAAAACTTGTTCAATCAAAATTCCATCCGTCTTCTTTAATATCCCCCATCAAAAGGTCAACGTGAATTGAAATTGATCCTCTTATCGGTAGAGAAAAAGAAATACAAAACTATTTTCTAATCATTTCTCGTCAAAATTATAAAACTTTGAAGGATCAGAAACTGCGATGAGAAAAACGTAATAGATTCATATTGGACTTATTCTTGCGATATTATTGATTTGCTGTCATTCTCGGGAGAAAGAACAGAGCTGGTACGTGTGGTGGTAGTGGTGGTGGTAGTGGTACGTGATCTTGCGGGCATTGATTTAAAAGCAGCGGTGATATTCGGTCGCATAAATATCGCACGACTCGTGCGCATTTCGTCGCGTATTCTCCACCATCGGCTATAAAAGCGCTCTCTCCGTTTTTCCTCCCATTATCCCGTCCAGTACGTACGTCGTCAATGAGAACGGGCATTAAATAAATACCAGCGCGAACATCCATGCGAGTGAGAGTGAGAGAGAGAGAGAGAGAAAGATACGAACAGGGATGGGTGAGGGCGCCGCGTTTAGCTGGCTTTAAAAGGGAATAAAAATATTTATCGAACAAACTCTGGCAGACCTCCGCCGTCGCATCGCTGGCGGGCAAAGAAAGAGAACAACGTAAAATGTTCCAAGAGTTGAAGAAAGAGAGAAGAGTGGAGGCGCGGAGGCGCGGGAGTGGACAACCGAATGAATTTTGAGTGGGGTATTACTCCGCGTATTAGGACCTCCGCGTACTCTTGCCTTGGCAGATCTCGGCACGGAAGATAGAAAGAGTTAGGAGCGGCATGTATTATTGGAAAACGGTAAATATGTATTTCTCGAGCATGTACCAACCAACGGATATAAAACGGGGTTGAAGGAAGATATATCCGAGAAAGAGAAGAGAGGGTAAAAGTCGAATGTCGATGAAATCTTGTTCGACGATTCCCATGCGCATTTCCGAAGAATTAGCCGCCAGCGGCATAAAGAGATGCGGAAAAGAGAGAGAGAGAGAAAAAAAAGAAACAATCTCCTTCGAGGCCTTGTTTTCCTACATTGAAATTAAAATCGAACGTTCATTCGCGCGCCGGCTGCGCGAGAACTACGTGCTCGTTTCTTTTGTCTCGTATTTCCTCTTCAAAACCTTCTTTTCGTGCGCACGCTTCTCTTTTCTCCGCTTTCTTCCGTAAATGCCTCTCGTCTCTTGTGGCACATTTCTACAGCAATATCCGTGAACGGCGCAGCCGTAAGCGCTGACAATTTTCATACATTATACGTCGAACGGCTCTCGATTAGCGTTCGATCGGCGTTTTCCGGGGCCAAGCGAAGAGATAGAAGAAGCCGCGCCGTAAGAGAAAAAAAAAAGAATATACGGCGAGAGCCGACTTATCATTTCCGTAGGATACCAACGACAAGCGGCGATCGTCTTAAACTTGCTTTAATTTCGCGGACTGCTCCGTTATATTCGCAATACGGTACGTTCCAGAGGCAATCGTTACAAGAATAACAATCGCAAAGCGCAACTTATCTATATATTCGCGCATTCTTAACATTCTTCTCTTTTTTTTTTTTAAATAGTCCAACGATCGACGCTAAAAAGCAAAGCGGTTTCAATGAATCTTTGACGAACGCTTGCTCTTCTCTCATACGTCGCTAAATGTAAAAAGTCAGAGAAGTTGCGAGCAAATGTAAATATTCTCGCGTTCTTCTTAAATATTCGCATCGTGTAATACGTAACGGGAAGACAGAAAGAAACTTTTGTTGCGCCAAAGAGAGATATGACGTTTTTACTCAACGCTCTTTCTTCTTTCTCTTTGTCTCTGCTTACGCGGCGTTCCGTCACATTATCGACAGCATGTTACAACGTGGCGCACTTTACGGTATTGCTTGACGTGGTGAAAAGACAAGGCTGAAACATATATATATATATATATGTATTTGAGAAGCGTATCGAGTGCGAGAGCAGTCGAATATCTAGCTCGCGGGTCGAACAGCGCCGCGCACGGATTTCGAAAGGTAAAGCGCCGAGTCCGAAAGAGACGCGAATTATGGGTGCGAGAGCAATCCGCATGAGTGCCGTTTGCACGTTTATACACACAGAGAAAGAGAGAGAGAGAGAGAGAGAGAGGAAACAGGAAACGACAACGCAACGCGCGACAGCAAGATGCGGATAAACACGACGGGGTAAACTCGGAAACGCTTTGTCCAGCGCGGTGCAGTGACGCGGACGTCGCAACGCCCGGTGTCGTTTTCACGGTGGCTTGAAACTGCGCTTGTTGTGTGTAAACCGCTTACGTGTCTGCGCGCCACGACGAGAAAACGAGATCTCGTTGGTGCGGATACACCACTGAGTCTGCAGAAGGAAGCCGAGCCGCGAAATAGTTCCGCGTGGCACATACGCGGAACAGTATATCTGACTATTAGCGAACGAATATTACAGTAGACACGCTCGTCATCAGAGAAAGAGATCCGCAATAACGGATGGACAAATATTTGAGTGACCGTGAGAAACGTAGATAACGAAATGTTAAATGCAGACAAAATGGAAATGCTGACGAGCAAAACTATGTCATACACACACATGATAAGATAATAGCGTTCGAAGATTGTCTGTATGTATTATTTCTAATAGACAGAAAAATCAAATAGTTAAAAAGCTATAGCAATAAGCAATTCTGTAATTAAACTTAATCCTAATCCTGCAAAACTCCGGACATTGGTGTCCGAGCGATTTTTGGAAATGTAAGATATTAATTATTTAGTAAAAGAATTTCTAAAAAATAAAACGATATATCAAAACTAATGTTATTTCTTTAACAAGATGAATTCCTGTTTTACCGACACTTTGTTTGCACAACTTACTCTGCATC
>QVNZ01007750.1:0-21908 GCA_014825645.1 Pseudomyrmex dendroicus | reverse complement strand
TCTATTTTTGTATGTTTTTCTATTTTTTAAGATTTTATGTATATTATAACACTTCCTTGCTTTATAGCAATAAATTGTACGTGTGGTTTTTATATTGCGAGTAAAAAAGTAAGATAAAAGCAAGTAAAAAAACCGATCACTAAGTGATTGATGAATGTAAAAAACAGTCCCTTATTGTCATTAGATAGATATTTTCTAATTTGTAAACTACAGAGCTGATGACGTTTTACATATGTAAAACAATAGTTCATAACGCATAAAGTTTCTAAGTACATTCCTAGAGCAAAAAAGTACCCTGAAAAAAGTTTAACAGCGTCAAAAGTTTTATATAAAAAAAGTTACAAGTTTTGCATTTCGTAAAACTTTTTTTTTCCATACACTTTCCTATTTACATGATCTATCATGTCAGATTCAAAAGTTTTTATGTAGAAAGATTTCATATAGGTTTATTATAACAAGTTTTATACGTTTAGATTTTAGATATTTAAATTTATAAAAATGTTAAATACTATATTATACATGACTACACAGACAGAAGCAATATTTAAATGTACTTCGTATTTTAGTTTTATATTTTATAGCAAAAAGTTTATATACAATTGTAACGTAAAATTGAAAATTATTCTTAAAGAAAAGAAATCTTCATATAGCGATAGACATTTACACGTGATTAATCTGTGGCCGACACGCAACGAACCAATGACAAATAGTTCAAAGAAAATCAACAGAAGTTTCACGATCTTTCTTTTGATTTCTCGAGCTGGCAGTCGGATGTAGCAATTTGAAGTGAACGGTTGTAGTAACTGAAGATAAAATAAATACGAATTCTGTGTATCGTTAATCTCTCTAACAAGTAATACACAAATCAACGAATTGTAGACGATACATATACTTTAGAGATTTTGCAAAATACAATTCTTTACTTCTCTTTCTAATAAAAAAAAAACGCTCTTTGATTTTGTAATCCCGTTAATACTCTGTGTGCAGCTCGTAATCTATTACTTGCGTGTTGATCACAGGTGAAACACGTTAGTATAATACCTTAGTGATTTGAATGCAGCTTTATCTGAAGTAAAACTTGTAGAAAGTTGTAAAAAAAAAATAAAGGTAAGTAGCTTACCTTTACAATTACAATTTCATGTGTATAAAAATTTCTATATTTCTGAAAATTTCTAAAATAAATTACGTTACTAAATAGTATTTTTTTCACGTAGATTTCGAAGACATTCAGATTGAAGTAGTATTTTAAAACAAAAAAAAGCACGAATTTTAATAAACTGCATTCTAACAGTGGAAAAAAGATCACAAAACGTAAACGAACACATATTATATATGTATATATTGTTTTTATGGACAATTGTAACAAGTAAATTATCACGAAATTAAAATTAGAAAAAAAAACGACAAAACTGTTATAAAAAACAAAAACATTATATAGAATAAGAATAAGAAAAAAACACTGAAAAAATCACTGAATAAGTGATACAGGTAATAAGAAGTAACTAAAGTGTTCTTAAAAAGTAACAGTAGCGAGTTTAAGTGCGTATCACAAGTTTGCAGTCGTCACAGATAAAATTGTGTAATAAATAATAATTTGTTTCTTTACATATTTTTAACATTTAGTACTTTTTAGCGTTCTAAGAAACTAGTATACCTGATATACAAAAAATAGAGCGTGATGATTGACATTTTCGACACCTAGCATTGTTCTTTTTCGATTAAAAAAAAACACGACCTCAAGCTCACCGAACAATTAGTAAAACTTACTTGGGTTTGCAACATACCAAAGCTTTAAAAAATGCAGTAGATAGTTTCGACTATTACAATGCACAAACAATAAAACGAAAAAGATTGATATTAAAGACGTGCAGAAACTTGTAGATCAAAATCCATATTTATCGATAAGAGAAATTGCAGAATTATTAAATGTTACCACCAGAAATGTTTCCGAATGGTTATGTTTCTTGGGAAAAGTCCAAATAGAGGGACAATGGATAAATAAAACATCGCCAGAAATGACTTCTCAACTTTTTTGTAACATTTGCGTTTCACTGCTTACAAGATACACTAACCAAAAACAGTTTTTGAATCAAATTGTAATTGGATGTAAAACGTGGATATGTTATGATAAACCTCAACAAAATGAAGCATGTGCAAATTCAGGACAAGTATCATTATCTTCACAAGAAAGCACTATTTATCAAAAAAACGAAGTTAAGCTTTATCTTTGGTGGGATTGTGAAGGTGTTGTATACTACGAATTGCTATCACAAGAACATGATTCACCTGATTACTATGCACATTTAAGCAAATTACAGGAAACATTGAACAATAAACGATCGAACAAAGCAAACAAAACACGTAAAGTGATTCTTTTGTACGATTTTTTTAAAAATTATAGTAATACATATTCTGTTGAGTACGTGAAAGCAACAGAATTTCATCTTGAATTAGAAATGATACCTTATTTCCCGTTGTCTATTTCACCTGATTTTTATCCTATTTTGTGTTTTCTGCAAGAAACACTTAAAAATCACCACTTTAAAAATATCGAAGAAGTCAGAAAATGGATTGATGAATGGATTGCTTCATCTACCAATGATCTTTTTGCTCAAGATATTCATTCATTACCTGAACAATGGAAAAAGATCATAGAAACTGAAGGAAAATATTTGAATTAATTACTAAGGTATTCTGTTTTTTATTAAATATGTTTATTAAGACAGTTTACATTACATGTATTTATTTTAATCAAAAACATCGTCAAAAGTACATGTAACATCTAATACAAAACAGTTTATTGATATTTTGTATTTTATTATATAGAGTAATTACCGGTAGATTTTTTTTTGTTTTTATTTATTTATTTATTTATTTATTTATTTTTCTATTGAAACGAAATATTCTCAAACGTCTAATTTGCTTATTATAATGTCTGATAGCACCGCAGATTCTTACTTAGCGAAAACAAGAAACGCCATGGCGATCGCACTGGGTCCGTCTTTCGAAATGACATCTATAAGCAATGGCACGTATATGCAAGTGAAAATCCTATAGAACTGCTGTTTTGAAAGATTTGGTTTGTTAAGACGGTATTATACTACTGTCCGCTCGACAAGATATATAGTTTTTATACGACTACTTAGACATATTTTATTTGTTAACATTTCTTTTTTCTCATGATATAATTTACCATAATTATTTCAAACAATTTTCACACATATTGTACTTCTTAATAAAGGTTATTTGTATATAATCTAATTTCTTTCATGTTACAATATAATATTTGTATTTTTATAAACAGTATAATATATATTTCTTTCAGTTTTTTCTATCTCATAGAAGATTTAAATATTAGATATAATGGTTTTTTGTACTAATCGTATATATTAATAAAACTGTATATACATATTAATTAAGTACGTACTGCATAAAATTGCAAAAATATTTATAATTGCTGGAATATTTCAATTTGAAATGTTGTTGCGATCAATGCAAAACTTAAAGCTAAGAAGTTTACGTTAATAATTTAGAGAGAAATTACTTTGTTTTTAAGCATAGACGAATATATACATTAGTATATGTAGACGTGGTAAGATATTATATATCATATGCATTGTACACAAAAAGTTTGATTTATCTAAACTATCTTATAATACTCTATTTTATAAAACTATTTTATAATACTCTTGTAACTTTCTAAAGAAACATATCTCACCTACACTACTCGTGATTAATAACTGCAATAATAAAATAAATATATTTTTATCAATAAACTAACAAAAACAATAAGATGATATCTGTCGAGATGCGATTCTTAGAATAAAAACACGTAGAAGTAAAGTAGAAGTAAAAAACCCGATGTCTGGTAACAAGACTGGATCATCAGTATCAACAATTGATTATTTGCTTAGTGCAGGTAATAAATCATAATTCTGAGGCTTTCAGATTTTCTCTGAGGAAGAAAATTTGCAAAGAAAACATTATCATCTTTAGACAATGCGTGATCGACGGCCGAACTTTAGCAAACGCAAGTAAAGTAGATGACTACTGTTATCGGCATAAGATTAACAAATTGGAATGTAAATAAATTTATTTATAAATTTATTTACTTAATTATTTATAACATTGGATAAGCTTAAACATTACAATAATCGATATCGATGGGAACATTGTACAATCGCGAAATGTATACAACAAACTTCACTGAATATAAATTTGTAATAACGAGAAGAGAAACATACATAATACAATACATAAGATTTAAGAAAAAACTTAAATAAGATTAAATAATAAATATACATGTATATGGAAGTTTATATTAAGAAATTATTATAAGTATAATAGGAAATTTTTATTTTATAGAAGAAATTGATATATTTTGATTTAATGCCTACTTCAATATGGATTTCAAAAGTATTGAAAATGATTATCTTTCCGGGAATGATTGCTATTCCGAACTTGCCGTGGGTAAGACTTTTTAAAACTTCCATTATGAATAAGCAAGAAAATCAGGCCAAGCCTGACAAGCATAACATATTAATTATAATGAATAATTTTGCGATAATTCTTGTTCAGGAAAAGAAAAAGTTGTCTCTGTACCTACCGTTGCGAGAAGAAACAAACTTGTGTGGCAAATTCTAACCGAACAGCATAGTCCAATAGTGAAAGACATTGAACAACGAAGCGCACGAATTTGTCTCGGTGCCGCCGAGCGATGGATAACGTTTCCAGAAGATAAGTCTATCGTACGCAAAACGCTACTACTACTG
This sequence comes from Pseudomyrmex dendroicus, assembly GCA_014825645.1. NCBI lineage: Eukaryota > Metazoa > Arthropoda > Insecta > Hymenoptera > Formicidae > Pseudomyrmex > Pseudomyrmex dendroicus. The sequence goes on along the minus strand of QVNZ01007750.1, from coordinate 17,136 downwards.
ATTGTGCGAAACATTTTGTGCGTTTTTAATTGATACCAGTAATTTATGTCTATAATTTAAACGGGGTATCACGTCAGATCACATACGTAAATGCGGAAGTCAGTTGTTATGATAATTATTCTTGTTAATACTGTATAAATAATTCGTTTTAATGTTTTTTTCAATAAAGGTTTTCCCGGCGGAGACATTTTTACCAAAAGTTCAAATGAAATACGTCGTCGAGCCAAAGTTGCTGCCACGTAATGTTGAAATGGAAAGAAGACGAAGAGTCTACAAGAATCTCAAAATAGAAGATGCTTTAGAAGCCGAGGGTGTCAAGCCGCGTGACATGTTGCCACCCGGGAAAATTTGTCATTTGCTTTCATGCGAAGAGAAATACGATTTGTGCTCCAACGCGAGTTACTTGCCACTGGAACTGTTTGACGACGAGGATTACGACTGCAGGTGAAAATTATGCAATATGCGACAAATCTCAATCATTTGTTTTGCGTACAGATGTTATTTTGAAATAATTATGAGTTTTTTTTATCAAAATCTGCGTTTAAAGTTCGTTTATATATTCCGTTATATATATTCCGATAGTAATCAAATGCAATTTATAAAAAAGAATATTGGAACAGCAAATATAATGCGTGCAATATAATTTTTAACAATGTGTGTGTGTGTGTATGCACAATGCATTCCACCTAAGATTAGTTTATAACAGATGCTCTTCTTTAAAACAGGACAACAGTTATATAACAAAGCTCTTTCACATTACTACAACAAAATAACATTATATTACATGATACACAAAGTACATTGTGGTTATTCTAGAAACAGGAAGCTTAGAGAAGCTTGCGAGCAGAAAATCAATTTTATAGTTTCAGTAAATTTCTGCGGTGATAAATTCCAGAACCTTAACTTCGTTCCACGGATGGAAATTTGTATATACACGGGCAAATACAGGCTATTAAACTTCCAAAACTGAATATCATAGCACGTGGTTTTAACCACGTTGAAGAAGTCGTTCTGAACGCAACAATCGCCTCAGAACGATTGTTAAGAGTTACTTAAAATTGAATCCTATCTCTACCATTGTCAGCTGTATAATTGTTTTCCGCAGACAGTTTTAGAACAAAATTTTGTTCAAATTAAAAAATTAAAACAAACATTTATATGAATGAAATTTTTATTTTAATGCAATAAAATTTGTTTTAGTTTTATTACTGCAACATTTTATTTATTTATCTTTTTAAATTTATTTTATATTTTTTTGCGCGCGTTTTTCTATATTGTTTTCGGAAGTGCCAAAGCAAATGATTATTTTATATTCTCGATTGTTTGTAAAAGTTATATTACTTGCAATATTTTTTTGCAATTCAATAGGACAGTAAACGATTGGATAAATCTCGGAATTATCGACGGCGTTCGTTATCCGTTACCAGCCACAGTATACGTCGAGAAAAATTCACGTAAGGAATGGATGTTTGATCGCGATGATAAATTGCTGGGCAATTTGTACGACTGGTTTCCCGCTGCCGTCACGGATTACGATAACGAGAGAAAAATCTGGATCGTTCTCACATTGGACGGTCTTAAACGAGAATTCCGTCTGCCTAGGATATACGTTCGGTTCTATGCGGAAGATCCAAGAGAATTTGCTCGGAGAGTGGCGTCTGCCGTTAAACAAAGACAGATTGCTGAAACCACTATTAGGTTAATTTGCATATATTTAAAAAAAGCGGAATTTTAACTCGAACAAATTAGAGCAAAAAGTAAATGTTTTTTTTTTTTCAAAAAGATAGACAAAAATCAAAGATGCCAAAATTATCTTTATTATATAATACATTATGTATATGTGTGTGTGTGTAAATAAGAGTTATATCTTGCAAAGTAATTACGCTTTCCGGCGTCATTACTTAGAAAGCAGATGGGAGAGTGCTTTTAACTCCTCAATCTCAGACTTCGGATAAGTAAAACTTGTTTCGAGTTTCTTGTTCTCTATATTATGACAAAATTTTAAACTTTATAAGTCAAAAGAGAAAATACACTCTTTTAGATTGTTGTTCTTTTTTTTTTTACATGTATATATTTGCTTGCCAAAATATAAAAAACAAGTTAAGAATCGACTAAGTGCTCCCAATAATGTTCCCAGTTTTTTAATTAAAATCTTTCACTCTTTCTCTCTCCGCTTTTTGTTTATCTCGCGCAGAGTAATGATCAATATTTACTGTTTATATCCGAAGCATCGAGTTGAAGCATCCGGTAAAAGATATGACAAAAATAACAGGAGATGATAAAATTACACACGAAATTCCGAATAAACCACGTGTGTCCTCATAATGTAAACATGGAATATTTTAGCATAATAGTTGTGAGATTCTCGCGATAATTTCTTTTTTTTTTTTCTCGCAATGTGTGAATTCGTATAATTATATGTAGATATCACTTTTATTTGGACTGCATGCCGATGAAAGGTACGCCGACGCCGGATGAAAAGCAGCGAGAAATCATAATCCTCTCTGCCACCCGATGCGGTCTCGTGAAATGCGACTCGAAAAATCTGTCCAATGTAGGTACCTGGCGCACAAGCGTGTCTCTCTATTACTCGCGTCATTTAATTACTTGACCTTTTTTGACCGACGACGCGACATTCAGTTAATGGATGAAATCGTGCTGGACTATCGGCGTGCGATGTGCGACCTTACGTGGAGATCTCTCGTGGAGGAACAACCGGAAATGTTTGATTTCATTGCGTGGACGGAAATTGATGTTCCGCTCGAGGATACCGAGAAGGCACCGGAAACGGCAAAAACGTGCACGGGAATGAGAGAGGATTTTGAGGTATGTAGCGAAGCGCGTCTGCGTTCGCGCGTGTAAGTGCATTTCACGCGCGTTTTTCAACTTTAATCAAAGCGATCATTGTAGGAGAAAAAAAATTTTTTCCACCGCACGGTGTTGTACGTCACGGCGGAGGTGTGCGAGGCGATGCAGTGCGTGGCCGTCGAATGCGTTTACATATCGAATATGGATCTTTTCATTTCGAATTACGGAAAATCGATGTACCTGTCGGAATTCGAGTCGCAGAAGTATCAGGAGATCGGCGCGACGATCAAGTATTTGAGAGACACGTGGTTGGAGAAGATCACGCAATCGGTCAGACTGTGTCTGAGAGACGTGGGTGACGAATTCGATCTCGAGCAAAAGGATCGCGATACGTACAACAAAACGAAACTGAAGCGGTTTGTGGATCTCGTTACGCATCGAATGCAGGTACCGTTGCGAAATATAAAATATTAAAACGCTGTAAAAAAAAAAAAAAAAACGTGAAATACTTGAAAAATATTTAAATAAGAGCGTGCGGAAATTACAAGGAATGCGATCTCGTATACAATCAATAAAGTGTTATTGACATTCTTTGAATATATATTTTATTCGTTTTTGATGCAGAATGCGCTTCGGAATCTCGTGAACAAGTCGATTGCTCTGTACTTAGAAATGTTGGAAACCCCGGCACTCTGTGCGTTAAAAGCGAAGGAAGATTTCGTGTGGGGAAACGATCTCGTGAACACACAATTTCGACCTTCGGTGAATCCCATCTTCAATATCGACATCACGATGAATGAGAATTCTGTTGGATACACGACAGATCTCGAATCGTTTGAGGTGAAGATTGATTTGACATTCGGTTGTTTTCTTTTTTGTACCAAAAAAAAACGTGTGTGTATTCGGAAATCGATTTGATTGATTTTCAGAAAGTTGTGGTAAACATTCTGGATTATTCCGTAAGGCAATGTCAACAAATCGAACAATTTCATCCCTTCTTGTTGCCGTCCTTGAATTTTCCAAAGGAGTTATATCTCGGTTCGGTCGGCTTGCTGGAGACGGAAGTTTGCCAAGTCCGAGACCGCCTGAGAACCGCTTATCAAAAGTCAATAATCCCCCTAAGGGCGTATGCGAGCGAGTATCGGCAGTATTTAGGAATTTACAAATTGAACGTCGAGAAATATGTGGAGTTAGTTCCGAATTCCATCCGAAAAAATTCATTTAATCAGCTTTGCGGACCGAAAAAAGAAAATGCGCGATGGAATGAAAACGCAAAGCGTTTAAACGCATTTTTTTTCTTTTTTTTTTTTGCAGAGATTTCAAAAACGCAGACCACACCGTTGTGGAAATCAGGGACGAGATATCCTTTCACTTGAGGATGAAATCAATTCTCGAGCTCGAACTGCCGAGGGACATCGTTATCGGGCCTTTCCGGGTGAACGTTAGTCCTCTGCGACGGTTTCTAATACAGAAACGGCACGACTGCTGCACGAAATTGCTCATCATGTTCGCTAGCAGCCTGAGGGCGCGGATCGAGGTTGTATTAACTGATTATATGCAGATCGCAGCAAAGCTGAGAGCGACGCCGCGCAATGTCGAAGATTTATTTGAGAAACGGGATTGGATGGGAACCGTGACGGAAACGATAAAAATTCTTGACAGTATTGTGCAGAAACGAAAGTACGAGTACGATATTCTTGATTATTTTCGATGGAATCTGTCGGACGAGGATTTCGAAGCAAAGTGGCAAGCCATTCGTTTTCCCCGTCAAATACAGTCGCTAGTGAGAATCCGAGTTTTATTGACCCTTTGTGCGCCCTTTGAACTCTTTTCCGAAAATACTAACGAAATGTTGACAATTTTTGAGTATTGAAGTTTGTTGAACGTTGTATTTTTTATGTTTTTTTCTAAATTAACGCATTGATTTTAGAAAAACGTCGCGTATTATATATCCGCAGATGGACGAAACTGCGGAACGTTTTGCTATCGAGCACGAAAAATTCCACAAGATACAAGTGCAGGATGAAATTCTGTTATTCGAAAAAATTGCCGCTCTCGCGGGGAATGTTACCAATGTAGCACTGCAGACGGATGTTAATAAAGTGCACGAGATGGCCATAGAGGTGAAGAGAATTTGGAAATTGATGAAGGAATGTCAAGAATCGGGATTATTGCTGAACAAACGGCAGAAATTGCTCGACACAGACGTTGCGCCGTACGAACAATTGAACAAACTGATGAAGGAATTCGAGCCGTATCAGATCTTATGGGTTACCGCATCCGGTAATTACCTACATACAACGTAAAATCGTTACAATTGAATTCAAGCCGTTTTTTTATACGCTTACTTATAAAATGTTTGCGAATTTGAAACCGTAACGCGAGAAGAGAGAATATAAAGTCTTGTTTCTATCGCAATATATACTTTTATACATTTTTGTTATTAACAAATTAACGACGAAATTAAGGCTCGTGTAGTTTCAAGCTAAAGAAGAATTTAAATCGGTAAATACGAGCCGATACGCTGGATGTTTGTGCGAAATAAATACGTGGGCGGTTTGATAAGTTTGGTAAATTTCTATGATATAATACATCATAATATAATACATCAATTCATTTAATTATATGACGCCTGGAAAGTTTCCTCAAATTTTAAATTAGTAATAAACAAGAAGAAGATTCTTCAGGCTCTGAAGTCTTTAAACTAATAACTGAATTAAATAAATTTTCCGCAAATTCTTTCAGACTTAATTTCAGCCAGAAATTGTTCACGTTTGGTGATCGTTTGAAGCGATTTAACAGTTTATAAAATTGGAAACGACAAAAACTGGAAAAAAATGGCAAAATTACACGAATTGGGCTTCCAATTGATTCTTCATCCATATTCTCTGAATTTGACTCTGTGCGACTTCTATCTGTCTTAAATTTGAAAATCTGACATTTTTTCTATTTTTATGACAACTTCTAAATTGCTCGCTTCAAACGACTACAGAACGCGTCACTTCTGGCTGAAATTTGATCTGAAAGGGTTTTAGAAATGAAATTTCTTAGACGTCATATAATTAAATAAATTTTAGCATTATATTATAGAAATTTATCAAACTTATTAAACCACTCACGTAAATATATATAACATAATATGTGTGTGTATAGTGTGTATATATATATTTTTAGTAGTGTAAATTAATACACGTGGTTATACAAATTGGAGTTTCAATTCTTGAATTTATACAGAATGTTTATTTGCATCACAAATTTGAGTAATATTTTTCCCTAATATCTAATTTGAAAATATTGCGAAAAAAACATTTCAGCCAGTTGAACCTGAAATCTCTCGTTCGCAATCGCTCAATTAAGGTTCATGTAGTTTCAAAAACTAACGAAGAATTTAAACCGGTAAATACAAACCGATACGTTGGATGTTTGTTCATATACGTGATGCAAATAAGCGTCTTGTGTGAATTCAAGAATTGGAACTTCAAATTGTACAGCCGCGTGTACTAATTTTCTACTAAAAATATAAATATACGTACGTATATTTATTTCGCTCGAACATCCAGCGTATCGGCTCACATTAACCGATTTAAATTCTTCATTTTTGTTATAACTGTTTTATTATTTTTTGAACACACACACACACACACACACACACACACACACAGAGTGGCTGAAATGGCAAGATATGTGGATGGACAGCTCTTTAATAAACGTCGACACGGATAAAATGGAAAACTTGGTTAACGATATGCGCAGAGCTATGTCGCACTGTGTGAGAGCGTTGGAAGAGAATCCAAGTAAGTTGAAATATTTTTCGTGAAATTTTTGCCAAGCGTGTCTCGTTTTCACATAAATCATCATACACGTAACGGAGAAACTAACCAGGTGACACGTGAAAATGTGTTCTCTCGCAGAAGTGGCTGCTGTAGCGCTCGGTGTAAAAAATCAAATCGACGCGTTCGAGCCTTACGTCGGTGTGATGCGAGCCCTGCGAGATCCGGGAATGAAGACGAGACACTTCGAGGAACTTAGCGCGCAAACTGGTTTGCCGATAGCACTTACGCCAACTGTGACTTTTAAGAATTTGCTTGTTCGGGGCATAATGAACTACGAAGAAATTGTAAAATCTGTCGCGGATGCCGCGGCGAAGGAATATTCGATAGAGCGCGCGCTGAATAAAATGTCGACCGAGTGGGAGACAATCACGATGGAAGTTACGCCGTACAAAAATACGGGTGTGTGTGCCAAAAAAAGATCGATATTTCCTTTGTACATCTTTTTTTAACGTGTACAGTTTTCAACGAATTCACCGACAATCAAGATTTCACATTTAATATTCTTCACTTTTTAATATTCTCTCTCTCTCTCTCTCTCTCTTTCTCGACGCATTTCCAGGAACCTTCGTCATGAAAATCTCCGACGAGATTGCCAATCTGTTGGACGACGATATACTTAACATTCAGCAAATTAGCACGAGTCCTGCCAGTGCGATCTTTGAGAGCCAAATCGACGAGTGGGAAATCAAACTGCGATTAATTCAGAATGTAATTGGATTGTGGACGGAAGTGCAAAAGTAAAGTTTTTCTTTTCGTTCGTTCCCTCCTCCCATGCTCAGAGATCATCTGTATTAATTGACGGTAATATACACGCAGACAGTGGATGTACTTAGAGCCGATATTCTCGTCCGGTGATATTAATCGACAGCTGCCCGTGGAAACGCAAAAATTTCACACAATGGAACGTGACTGGCGAAGAATTATGCAAAACGCATACGAATGCCCATATGTATGTCAAACAAATTCAATTATACTTGCTATATATCGCGCTCGATTCTTCGACCCGCGGATGGAAGCGTCAAAAATTTCTAAATAAAATGTTTGTTTAACTGAAAATGATTTCGTCGTTCAAAAAACATGTTTCATACTAAATTAAATTTATTTCGAGTTTAAAAAATATTTTTTATACGAGAAAACAAACGCACAGTTGTGTGTTGAGTTTTTTTCTGTTATTTCGTGCGTGTGTTGTGTTAGTTTTACGATAAATTTAAAATCGTAAATCTTCGTGAAAAAAATAATTAAGTGATTTATCTTTTCTTGTACTTAAAAAAAAAAAAAAAAAAATGTGTATCAGTCCAAAATACACGCGCGCATTTTAGCAGATTATTTGTTTCTCTTCGTGGAATTTTTTTTCTTTTTTAGGCGACGTATTCTTCAATTGTATTGTTTACAAAATTTACACATCCATCGCGCGCGAATGTCTGCAAATATATACAGAAATTCCCATCTCGGAATTTACATCACGCTTTCCACATAATCCGCAGATAATTACAACGTGCGCGGACAAGACGTTGTTAGAGAGTCTGAAGGATTGTCTGTTAATTCTGGAAACTATCGTGAGAAGTTTATCCGATTACCTGGAAACTAAGCGAACGGTTTTCCCGCGTTTCTTCTTCCTGAGCGACGACGAGCTGCTGGAGATTATCATCCGGTCCAAGGACGTTCGAGCGGTGCAACCGTATCTGAAGAAGTGCTTTGAAAATATGAGAGAATTGAGGTTCGAAGATGATCTCGAGATAACGAAGATGTATTCTACCGAGTACGAGGAGGTCGCGTTACGGCCGCCGATCTATCCCGAGGGAAATGTCGAGGACTGGCTGGGAACGGTCGAGGTGACGATGCGCAACACCCTGCGAGAAATCATCGGCGAGTCGCTTCACGTAGTTGAAACAACACCGCGGAAGAAGTGGGTTTACATGTGGCCGGGTCAGGTGGTTCTCTGCGCCGGACAGACGTATTGGACAGCTCACGTAGAAGAGAGCATTAGACACGACACGCTGCGCGCTTTTTATAGCTTGACGTTGCAGCAAGTACGTGCGAATATTCGGGCTCGTTTCCATAAAATACACGAGACAAAAGATCTGCAAGTCATGTTAGTTTTTTTTTCTTCATTGTGAATGAGATTTTCATTGTGTTTATATCCGGCTTGTGAAAAGCCGTTAGCAATGCATCGTAATTGAGAATGTTAAAAAGAGCGCATCGTTTTTCTCTTATCTTCCTCGAACGCGAATTCTTTTGTGCGCTAGAGGATTATTAGGAAATGTGTCTCTCAATTTGTTCAATATTTCTTCACACCCTTCTTTGTTCTCTTATTTTTTTAAAAACCATTTAATAATTAATTCAGAATCGCGACTCAGCTCGCGGCTTTTTGTATTTCGCTCGACGTTTGCTCTTAAAATTTACGTAGAAAAACCAAAACCGTTTTAAGGGAAAAGTCGCGAGTAGGTATGGGAATAGGTACGTGTTTACACATTCCGCGTGTGTACCTTATGTGCAAAAGGAAATTTTAATATCAACGCTTGTTTATTATTCATATATGAGCGAAACACGCGAACTGTAAAATCTCGCATGTACATTTCTGCTTAAATGATATTTTTCCAGCTTGAGGCACTGCGAAAATTAATACACGATTCGCAAACCGAGGTTCAAAGATTGATGCTAGAGGCTCTGATTACAATTGAAATGCACGCGCGAGATATTTTGCATAAATTGATTCACGACAGAATAACTAGTGTCAACGATTTCGAATGGATCTCTCAATTGCGATATTATTGGATCGACGGGAACTTGAAAATTCGCTCGATGAACGCAGAATTTTCGTACGAGTAAGTTACTGAAGCGCGCGATCGATAAATCAGTGTTGAAATTAATAAAAAAAAAAAAAAAACAAATCTCGAACGTTTGATAATATTCGAGCAAAGTTAATAATCGAGTTTTCCTCTCTCGGAGAGAGAGAGTGAAGAGAATTTCCTTGAAATATTTCACACAACATCTTTGAAATAGTATTAGTAACACGCTGGATGAAAATCTTTGCGTAGCTGTGTCGAAATATATATGAAATTTTCAAGCACTCTCCAAGAGAACTTTATGCGCTGTTGTATTCTATTTTCTTATATCCCTTGAAACTTGCTCGCGCGAGTAGCTAGATGCTCGATGACGCGATCTCTCAAATTATATTAAATTATATCAATTACAGTTCCACCTTCTAGAAGCAATTTCGGATATGAAATGAGCATCGCTAAAAGCTTCTTTGAGAGCTCTCTCTCGCAGCCACGCCGGTATAGGCAATGGCGTTACGCTGCTAAAACAAGCATTTTCTTTTAATCTACGCTTAGCGCTTCTCTCTCGCGCTTTGTTAGTAATTTTATCTGCAAAATACTAGTAGTTCTCTTAAGGATCCTTTCACGATTCTTTTATAGCTCTTACAATTAGCTGCTTTCCCCGCGAAATTTTCAGACAAGAAGTAGTATCGTGTGTTCTCGTTAAAAATCTTTCTCGACGGGAAATATCAAAAATTATTTTTTTTTTTTTTTTGCGCCGATTTTTGCTGTAAAATTTCCGAATAATATTTGTGATATTTTTCATGGTGTTGATACGTATCTTACAGATACGAATATTTAGGCAACAACGGAAGATTGGTGATAACACCGTTGACCGAGCGTTGCTATCTCACCCTGATTAGCGCGTTGCATCTGAAATTCGGGGGCGCACTCGCCGGTCCGGCGGGCACCGGTAAAACCGAAACAACGAAGGATCTCGCGAAAGCGTTCGCGGTTCGATGCGTAGTGTTCAATTGCTCCGATCAACTGAGCCACAGATCAATGGGCAAGTTCTTCAAGGGCCTCGCCACGTAAGCGAAAGACGTTTTCTATATTTTTTTTTTTTTTTTTTATGCGAGCTACTGGAATGGATAATAACAATGTGCGGTTGCTCAATAAAATTATATTGCTCTGATCGCGATGTTTTTCGATATTTTTCGATATTTTCTAGATCCGGTGCGTGGACGTGTTTTGACGAATTCAATCGGATCCATATCGAGGTTTTGTCCGTCGTCGCCCAGCAAATCATGACCATTCAAAAGGCACAGCAGAACAAGCGAGCGAATGTGTAAGTAAACCGTATATATCCCGAATAAAAGCTCGACGCGGAATGCTCGGAGCAATTCAGAAATCGATAGTGGAGGATGACACAAAACCGGATAAGACCTTTGTATCGCGTAGGTAACTTTGATAACGATTTTCTTTCTCTCTCTTTCGGCAAAAGATATTAAATCGTCTTTTAATCCCGCCGTTTATATTATATTTATATTGAAATTCAGGAAATGTAAATTGTGACGCTCAAGCACAAAGCCATTTAGTAATAGAACTAAAATAAACGGCGCGTTAATCTTTTAAATAGCTTTGAGAGCGTTTAAGAGCGGTTATTAAAACTGATCTCTCTCTCTCTCTCTCTCTCTCTCTTGTGTTTTGCCATTTTCGTTATATAAATCGCAAAATGTACACAAAACAAAATACACACGACTCATTAGGTTTAATAAATACTGTAAACATTTAAATATCAAATAATATTTGCGATGGGCCAATATTACGGTTCGTCATATGTAAATCTCATCATTCAATATAATTAAATATTAATATTCGTCTCAATATTTGTAATAGTATGTTAACTTTTTAAAAAATATAAACAAAGTAATATATATAGTATATAAATAATTATATAGTAATGATTTTTACATATGGAACTTATAAATTCACAGATTTCTTTTCGAAGGAGTGGAACTTACCTTGAAGCCGTCGTGCGCTGTATTTATCACTATGAATCCTGGTTACCTCGGTCGAACGGAATTACCGGACAATCTGAAGGCACTTTTCCGACCGGTCGCCATGATGGTGCCAAATTATGATCTCATCGCTGAAATATCTTTGTTTTCGTATGGCTTTACAAACGCTAAGAAACTCGCTAGAAAAATCACGACAACGTTCAAGCTGAGCTCAGAGCTACTGAGTACACAAGTAACTCTTTCTTTTTTTTTAATATATTTAAGATAATATAATATATAATGTTACATAGGGGTTGTATTAAAAAATATATTTTTAATATATATAATACAAAATATCTGAATTATGACAGGATCATTACGACTTTGGTATGCGCGAAGTGAAGACTGTTATTGCAGCTGCTGGCAATTTGAAAAGAGAACAAAAGGATCTTGAAGAAGATCAAATCTGCTTGCGTGCTCTGAAAGACTTGAATATTCCCAAGTTTTTGAAGGATGATTTGGAATTATTTAACGGTGAGATAAGTTGATTTTAAAAAAGCGTTACAATATTGTTTTGCATAATAAACCGCAAAGAGCTAAAAAAAGAGAATTTTTATTTTACACAAAACAGTACAATATTATATTTCATGATTTCTGTTGCGTGAATAAATTTTTTATTTCTGACTTATATATCATGTGTAGCCACTCATGGAAGACGATACTCGAGTTATTCATCTCTTTCTTTCTCGTTCTTCTTTTTTTTTTTTCAGGCATTGTTTCTGATCTCTTCCCGGGGCTTGTCGAGAAAAAAGTGGATTATGAAATTCTAGAAGCAAGTATCCGGAAATCTGTTAGGCAGATGGGAATGCAAGATGTTAATGGTGAGTTTTACTTTTCATTTTATATAGGTAATTTTTATTTTATATTCGAACTGTGTATTGAGATTTCGAACATATTTTTTTTTTTAATTGTTTCAATTTTGAATATTTTGTGAGAAAATTCAAGTGCGGAAAAATATAATCTCAAATATGTTTTTCTGCAAATTAAAATTATCTTCTGCACACATGCAAAACAATTTTTCAGCTTTTTCAGTTTTGTGGAGAGTTTTCATATATTATGTCATATTTCAGCCGAAAAACTTTTTGCGTACAAATGATAAACACGATAAAATGCAAATAAGCAAATATGAAACCCGTAAATAGCTTATGTATTTTGGTATGTTGCGGCTTCTTTAATTAAAATACTTCTTTAATTAAAATACATAAAATAAAATATGTAAAATAAATTAATTAGCTTGTGCAAGGAAAAATCGATTCAGAAGTGGAATATATTGTAACGATAGAGTTTTGACACAGCGAGAGTTGTGAAATTCAAAATTATATATTGACATTCTGCGAGACAAATATTTTTGAATATAATGTAGCGAACAAATTAGTAAAAAGACTTTTAGGAATCGACCGATAAGCTTACAAAACAGAAATAAATAATTATTTAAAAATCAGAGATAACGTTAAAAACATCTCCGAGAACACGCATCGACGAAAGTAAATGGCAGAGAGACATGTGCGAGATTAGGCGCGAGATTAAAAAATTGTTAAGATACTCTATTATTATACACTCTATTATTATAACTATTATCATTTAGTTTCATTAATTTTTTGAACAAATGTTATTTATATTAAACAGTTATTTATAAATCTTATACTAGTTTGACGAAACTCTCTCTCGGAAAAATGTTTAAATTTGCTCGTAAAAAACAAAACGTATTGGATTCTTGAGTAGAAACTTCTCATATATTTGCGTTTCTCTCATGTAACAATTTTTTCTTATATTATGTGACGATTTAGTTTAATTAAAACAATAATTTCATACGCGCGATTACAGTGTTATACTATCAGACTTTTCCACTTGAAACATATTTCAGGAATTATTTCATTTCAATTAAATTTATTTCTACTAACAAGACGAACAAGTGTTTTTTTTTTACAAAATATTAAAGATAGAGATTTAAATGGATTTTACAAAAGAAATATATTTTCTAATGAAGTAGGAATAGTATGGTTATCGTGAACATGAGCACATAAATTAATGAGGTTCGCAAGTCAAAGCTATATAGTACAAAGCTATACATATATAGTGTAACAAAACCAACTTCGCCCGAATAATACCGCAGAATAATATAAGCCAATACAATGGTGGCCAATTATCGTGGTATAGACGTATACTGCGGCACACGTCTGATAAATCCGCGGAGACTCCGCGTATTCATACACACCGCGTCTGTTCTTTTTTTCTTCTTTTTATTTCTCCCTCTCATTGATTTGCGTCGTTCCACAAACAAATTGCGAATTACAGATTTTTGTCCTCAATTTATTACACACGCGAATAACGCGTATTGTATTGTTTGTACATCATATTAATTTTAATTAATTTCAACTTAATTAGTTTATCCTTGTTTCGCACACACAAATATGAAACAACATTCGGTGCAATATTCTGTTTGGTTTAACAACTCTTTCCGAAACGTTATATATTAAATTATTTCTTTTTTTTTCACAGTTACGCGTTCTGTATATTTTTTTTTTTATCGCGTGGTACGCGAATAGAAGACTATTCGCCAGTTTCTTGTAAACATTTCTTTCGAAAAGAAACAACGATGAATTTTCGCTTTGTTTCTCTCTCGCAATTGTACATTCCGTATATTTTCCGTCGCCCGATACGACTCTCTTATTCCATGTTCTTTGGGTGATTTGATGACAAATCGCTAAAATGATTGTCGCAGCATGCGGGAACGTGTCTTCGCAACAAAGCATCCAATTTAGTAGCGCGTGTTAAATGCAACGACGAGAAGCGCGCGGATCGATATGCCAGTATTCTATCGTTACTTCCTCATCTCTCTTTCCCCTTCTCCCCCCTCCCCCGTCCATTCCGTTTCGCGGAAATCTATTGAAAGCTTAACTCTAATTACAGACTTCGTGAGGAAGGTGGTTCAATTGTACGAAACGACTCTGATGCGTAGTGGATTAATGCTAGTGGGCCCGACAAGTTCCGGAAAGACTAAGGTAAGTGATCGAGGCGCGAGATAAGTACTGCTCCATTAGCTTGGCGGGATCTTTGGGGATTCCGCCAGGGAAAAGCGTGCGAGGATTCTAACAATTTCTTTTTATTCTCCGCGTTTCGATTATCCGCGAGCGATTTATTCCGAACAGTCTCCTTCCAATGTAACTACAGAGAGCGAATATCCAGTCTTGATCGCGCTGTAAGTCCCACTTGATCGAGAAATTTTGCTAAGGTTCAAGGTGAGCTTTGCAAAGAGATTTACGGATGACTAGAGATTTCTCCAATTGTTGAAAAGCGATAATTGCTTGAAAGCGTTCCGTCGTTTCGATTCGAAACTGAACACAAAAACAATTTACTTTACTTGATTATTATACGATATATGTATATATATTTGGAAATTTTAAATTTTATTAAACTTTGAATCGTTTGAATTCTTCAAGAGTTATGTTGCAGCAACAATTATTCGAGCAGCGAACAGACAGCTGACCCGTTCTCCAATAAAACTCGAGCTTAGCTCAGCTAAGATTGTCGTTTTCGAGTCGTTGTTGTCGGGTTGTGCATTTTATACAATGACGAAGCAAAAATAACAAAGGAATTGCACGACAACAGAAATCTTTGTAAAAGCGCGCGCTGCTCTCTCGGGGAATACATTATTTTTCCACTTGAAATATTTAGAAATTCCATTCCAATTATATTTGTTTCTACTAACAAGACGAACAATCTTTCTTTTTTTTTTACAAAATGTTAAAACGAAAGATTTAAATAACTGTCTTTCTGGAAGACATTAATTAAAATTAAAACAACATAAACAAAAATTGATATTATAACAGCTCGAAGAAACAAATAATAAAAAGGAAAAGACCAAAGAGCCTGTGATCCAGATTAGAGGTGGACATTCAAATAATAATATAAAACGCAGTGTATTTGCAGTATATTGGTTTTAATCTCACAGTTATAAGTAAGTGTAATTTGTTTTTATTTATTTATTCATTTATTACATTTCTCATATTTTTATTAATTGATTTTTTATTTTTCCTATTGACTTTTACATTTTTTTATAACGTGACTTCTTATACATATTGACTTTTTCTATTGACTCAAAAAAAATTTTATAGCACTTACTGATTAACTTTATATTCTCTCATGCTGTCGGCGCTTAGTAACGTATTTTGATGATATATCTTTAAGATGTGTATGCGACTTATTTGTTGTTTGATTTTATATTATTCACCACAAAGAATTCTGTAATTTTCTTATTTTATTTAGTATGGCTGATGATGATCGAAATAAATAAAGATCGAAACGTTCCACATGCCAAATAATTGCTGTATTTATTAAACTCTGCCTCTAACCGTAGTCCAAAGGCTCTCTGGAAGGTCTAAGTTTTAATTTTAACTTTATATTATTAATTTTTATTTTTCGGTGTAGTCCTTCGATACATAGACATCATACTTTGATGTTTAGCATGCCTATGTTATCAGTTGTTTTGTTTCGTCGTACTTGCCGGCTTGCATTGAGTGGTCTTTGTGATGATTAGTCGTGCTAGGTGCGTAAATATTTATTTATATTGTTGTATAAATATTTATTTATACTTGTGTAATTTAACATGCTTTTCTTTCCAACGGATATTTTTCATATTTTTATTTAATTTTATATATTGTAACAGTGCTGAAGATGATCACCAATTAAACACTAATCGAAACGTCTGGAATATACTGCGTTTTATATTATATTTGAACGTCCACTTCTAACATGGACCACAGGCTCTTTGGTCTTTTTTTTTTAATATAAACAAAATAATATAAATAAAATGTAAATTATCTTCTCCCATAATAACAATTAAATAAGCTACAGATTGTTCGACATTTTTTTCTATAGCATCAGTTGTTCACGCATCGCGCAAAATATATTTTATTTATACTTTTTTTATTTATATATTTTTACTTTTTATTTATATATTTTTTTATTACCTTTTAGTTTAACTAAATTTTTTATTAATTTAAAACATCACTTTTCGCAATATCATTAGAAAACATAATACTGTTTTTAGGCCACGTTCGATTTTTATATATTTTGTATCTATGTCTTGATCGGTTATGCGACCTTGTGACGCAAAAACGTCGTACAACATTTTATTGATAGTGACCGATGACACAAATGATCTCGCGATCGATCGATAGATGAATATGTCTGCGCAAATATTGTTTTTGCTGCACATATGCGTATAATTTTCCGCAAGATGTGTGCATTCAGGAGGTCAAACTGAGGAAAAAATCTGCATTTTCTCGCTGCGATAAGAAAAAAAATTACGCACGCGGTGCTCGCAAAAGTTGTAATCTCATTTCTCTTTGAGAAAGGTAAAAACAAAAAAAAAACAAAAAAAAAAGTGATGCATACATCATCCCGTAATTCCATGTGCGCAAAAACAGTCTAAGTTTTTAATCCGCGAAGTAGGAAATCTGAAACAACAAAACTGTCGTCGAAGTTTTTTTTCGAGAGAAACAACATTAATTTATTTACATAACGTAGAAATAAATAACATATTTCGTCGAGAGAAGATAATGTGTAATACTTAAATGTATATTATATAAATGGTACATATAGTTAAAGATTTATTTTGGTTTGTCATGTTTGTTTGAATTAATATAGAAAAAGCATATATATATATATATATAT
>QVNZ01007748.1:0-33135 GCA_014825645.1 Pseudomyrmex dendroicus | reverse complement strand
CAATTTTGCACTTTGCATGTTTGAAGTTGAATAACTTTCCAGTAATAAGTTGATAAATAATTTAAAACTAGTGAAAATAGAGGTAAAAAGTTCTCAGAAATTGAATGGAATTAGTTAAAAATATCCAAAAAAATTCTTTTTAGTGAAAAATGAAAGAAATAAAAAGAACTTTTTGAAAAAATCGTGTTTTTCCAATTTTTGTTGCACATACGCACCAGTGCGGTGACAACGGGTTAAACATCTGGAATCTTTTATCTTTACTTTTCTACAACGATAAAATAAAATTGCGAAACATTTAAAAAATGATACTTCGTGCGTATAGAATAATGTCGTAAGCAGCATATCTCCTCTCTGGAAACGTTTCCGAGCCATCTGTTCGACCGTTTGATAATCCAGAATAGTCATTAATAGAATACCTATACCTATCTACCTCGTTACCGGGCAAAATTTATTATAGAGATCGGCGTGCCAAGCCTGTTTTATCACGCAGCGACAACGGCGAACATTAATCCTTTTGCCGCACGCGGTCAGAATTTTATCACGCGTAGAAACGACGTTCTTCGAAGGTTGAATCACCGGAAATGGAATCGCGCGGCACTGGCAGCCCTAATCTAACGCGGCATGTTGAGGTTGCGCGCACGCGGCGGAGAGTCTCTCGCCGAGTTGTGCTTAACGCGGCGAGCAATTATTAGCTTTCCGAGCGGTCGGCGGCGCGCAACGGCTCTTATTTCATTCGCGGCGTTTCCGCGTTGCTTGGTTTTAAAAAAAGCCCCGCTCGTGCGCAAGATAAAAGAGAGAACTGACTATCGAGGGATGGGACGCGCAAGCGCGAGATCAATTTTAATCAACCGATATCGGAACCTAACCTATCGCGATATCGTTGAACTTTTTCTCGCCGGATTTCTCGAGACGAGGTGTGTCACGCGCGGAGAATCGTTTCTTTTCACCTCGTTAGAAGAAAGTTAATTCGTCGAATGTTATTTGCAATCTCACACGCAGTGTCGATCTTTTTATTAACAACAATTGGCATGGCACGATTCTGCTTTTCTACTTATACCGTCTTCATCTTGATAATCTCTTCGAGATATCTCTCGAGAGATGCCTCGAGACGATAGTATAATGGACGTAAAAGACGATAAAAAAACGCGCTCGAGTTGGCCGCGCTTGATAAGACCGTTTCAAAAGGGTGGATCGGTCAAGCAACAGGCGTGTACCCGATCAAGCGTTTGCTTCCGCGTGCGAAAGATGTTCCACGCGAGGAAAAGAAGAAAATGGGCGATGGAACGTCAGGCGAGACATTTACATCGCGGCTCGGTGTTGGCGCGTTCGTTCTTCAGGCACCATCGATCACGAACCACCACGACCGATCCCTGCCGCGCGCATCGCTCGTGGGGAATATACTCGTGTCTTCCGCGTTTCCTTAGGACACCTTCGCGTTTTCCCGGCTTGCCTGCCTTGCTTGCTGCTGCTGCTCGTCGTGCAACGCGCGTGATGAACGGTACCGGCGACGCGTTAATAATCCCGAAAGATTGATGCGATCGAGAGATTGAAGCTGTTATAACATCGCCGTTGGCACGAGCGAGCTCTCGCGAGATCTTTTCGATCGGCTGAAATTGATTTTCGTATTTATTAATAATTGAACGCGTAATCTATCGCATTCGATTACGCAGTACGCACTAAATTCGTGTACAAAAATTATTGATAAATGTCGACAATAACGGACTCAGCCCCGATGATATTGATGACTTTGACCTTTGTTGCCAAGGTTGAGTGACGATCAAAAGGTTTTAGCCGTCGCTCGTTGTTTGTTAAAAAGTTATTAACAAAAAAAGTTTCATAAATAAACTCTTATTTTCCGACACATTTACATTTGAACAACAATGGCAACTATGTCAAGGTCAAGGTGATCGGAGCATCCTCCCTTATACTGAACATTTGCCAGGAAAAAAGTTACACAACGTGAAAATTTGGAAAAGTGTAAACCCATGTGGAATCTCGCTCCGCGTAGAAAGTGTGTACGTGGAGACAGGCCTCCTATACAGAAGGGCTTCACTATCGAGAAACTAGACACATAGGTTTGGATTGAACCTTGCTTTACGTAGAAAGTTGAAAACCTTAAAACATCTTGCTACAAGCGACGGCTAAAACCGAGACAAGATTCCACATAAGTTTCACAACTTTCCACGAAAAGCGAGGTTCAATTCTATGTTTCTTGATAGTGAACCTTCCCGAACGTACTTTTCAGGCAAAGCGAGATTCAATGTGAACCTATGTGTCTAGTTTTTTGATAATAGAATCTTTCCGTAGGAAGGCGGAACATCCTGTCTCCACGCATATACTTTCCAGCGAGGTTCCACATGGGTTTACACTTTTCTAGATTTTGAACTTTTGTGGAGTTTTAACAATCGTCTATGTAATTATATATTTTTTTTTTGAATAACTTTTTAATTAACAATGAGCGACGGCTAAAAAACTTCGGCTACTTGGAGACTATTGAGAAGTGTGTCCTTAACAACATATGTCAAAGTCAAGGTGATCGGGGCTGGGTCCAATATTTACCAAATTATTATTATTGTTATTATTTTTTTAAGTGTTTTTTCCCCTTCACGCTGCTTCTGTTAACGAGAAAGAAAACTGTCATCGAGCTCTTTACGAGAAAGCCGCTAAAAACTTCCTTCTTCTGCTTTTAACAAAAAAAAAAAGAGAGAAATTGGATACCACCCTGGGAGGTTTGCGAAGTGAATTTCTGTTCCCGCTAACTCGCTAACAATATAATTTTTCCACGCATAATGCGATCGTTAGGTCCCAAACTCCTTTTCCCGTTCCCCTGAGGAATCTCATCCTCTCTCTTCTCCTCCTCTCTCCCCCTCGGTTGTTTCCCGACGACGGAAGTAAGGAGCGCTCGATAAAACTTCTCACTTATCCGGACTACCCCTTTCGTTTCACAAATCAGAAAGTTGGACGCGGAGCGGCGGGCGTTTGTTCGATTCGGAATGAAGTTTAAAACTCGACTCGCCGTATTCTCAAGACCCATTGTGCCCCAACGGCGGCTCAAAGATGTTCTTTGAGCGGAATATTGTAAGATGCCAAATGACGGTGCTCGAGCATTATCATAATCACGACGAGCGAGCGAGCGAAACTTGCAGCTTGCTTTTTACAGAAAAACACTAGACACACACATAACTGATTTAATGAGTCGAAACTTTCCTTCGAGCGTAATTTCTTGATGATTAATTTGAAGTCGATCTTACAAATTGGCAAATAAATTTTTATTTCCTCGAAATTTATTATCCTCCCTCGTGAGAAAAGCGATATTACAAAAACTCTCTCTAACGGGACTTTTGTGCTTCTTTTACGAGTCGCGCGGTCGTTTCTCGCGCAGTTCTTCTTAAAGAATCAACGGAAATCTTTGAACAGTCGCGTCTAGATCTGTCATTCCGCGTCGTGACGTGGCGCAAATATCAGTCGATCGCGCGTGTCACCTACGAGACATGTCGAGGATTTTCGGTGGAGGACAATGACGGACGTGCGAGAGAGTTCCGCGGAACTTTTTCACAATGACTGGACGACCGCTTGAATAAATATCGATCATAGCTCGTAGCAGAAGGAAATATTATTTTCATATATATATATATATACATATATACGGTGGGAGCATTGCGTGGCGCGTCGGAACGCGCAGCTGGCCGACGACAATGCCGTAATCCAATAACGCCGGTGTTGTGTGTCCGGCCCGATGAGCGATCCCCGGCGACTTCTCTCGTCGAATGCAACGACCGTCGCTGTTGCATCGTCATAGCCGCAGCCGGCCTCTTCCGCGGTTGCGCAATAAGACTTCCCGCTCTAATGCCAAAGCGCGCGATGTAAAAAAAAAAAAAAATAAGTTGAAAATATAACTTCGCTTTTATTGAAACACAATATTATTTATTTTTGAAGAAAAAACAGTACTATTTTTAACAGCCCCGTTGGTGGTGGCAAAAAATTGTACGCAATCAAAATTTTATGTGCGAGATTTTTTTTCACATAAAATTTGATTGCACACAGGTTTTTGCCACTATCAACGTTACGGACCGGGGTCAATTAACTCCTTGATGTTCTCGTCAGAAGCTTATACTTCACTTTAGTATTATTTTTGAAACTTAAAACAGGGCGAGAATCAAAACAAAAAACACTCGTTAAAGAACAAAAATTATACGAGCAGGAGAGAAAGGGCGTCAAAATTTCGTTCTGATTTCTACTAGCGCGGTGATTTTTAAATTCGAATCGTCAGAATTTTCAACTACATAAAAGTTAATGCGGGGAATTATACACGCATTAACAAAATTTATTTCAATGTGGCACAAAATTCCGGATATATAAAGACGCTATCGCGCTAAAGTAAAGCCGCGGGAGAGTTCAAGTGCTCTCGCAGAAAAGACCCTTGATTTCTCAGAATGAGGAAAGTATAATTTAATCCTAATGTGTTCCACGCAACCGCGCTCGTCCGCGCAGGAAATACCTCGGTATTGCTTGGGGGTTAATGGAACGGCGTACCGCGAGCAACAAGCGGGGAAAAGACAAGAAAGAGAAGCTCTCTCCGCGCAGTCGGTGCAAGTCTCGTGCTGTGAGGCACGCGCGCTTGCTATGCGTTCGCTATAAGCGGGCGGATAGGATTACGCGATATTACAACCACTTTTCTCTCTCTCTCTCTCTCTCTCTTGCTGTTTTCCTCTTTCTCGTGACGAGCCGAACTCTCGCGCTCGGAGTGCAGCAGCATTCGGCAAATCGGATAACCTGGCGCGACAATGAGCCGGGAGGTTAAGCGTGTTTGCCCTTCTCTCGAATGCCCATCGCGACACAATGGCTCTTGCCAGGGTGCTTTTCAGTACTTCTTTCGGGAGGGGGCAGAGTTCCCTTTTCGGGTCACGGGCGCGTAGTACGAAGTGAAGAGATTCGAGAATGAGAGAGAGAGAGAGAGAGAGAGAGGAAACCGGGGGACGAGAGTGAATTAAAAGGGAGAGATCTTAGATCCCGTCTCGTCGTTTTTTCGGGATTATTCAGGAAACGGGACCACCGGGCCCAGACAAGTGGCTTGGTGGACGGCTTGGACGGCGTGCGCGGCGATCCGCTCGTCGATTCGGAAGAGGAGAAATACACGCCCAGATCGGCCACAATGAACCTAATCAAGCGGCGAGTGTACATACAATCGACAACAAACCATATATATTCGATTCGAGGAGGCCTTCTGTGCGGGCGACGCGGAAGAGAGAGAGGGAGGAGGATGGATCTTTATCCGGAATAGCGGAAACGTTGAGCGAAATTTGTTACCCGACGTCGTCGCGGCGAAAGAAAGCGGCGGCCGTCACAGCTGTTGCGGCCGACACATTGAGCCGAAAGCGCTTGACGAATCGCGGCGAATGCGAGTTTGACGATTTTTTAAAAGCGCTCGCGCGATTCGTCGCGCGTATTACGACGTGAAGAGCGTGCGCGTTACTTTATAGCGGGACGACGAGAATCCCGCGCTTCTCTCCGTGCGTTTTTATACGAGCGTAAACGTATAAATACGCGTCCCGTTTATTCGCCGTTTATACGATGCTGCTTGCGTCGCTTTCAAGCAACTGTCGTTAGTGGCTTCGACATCGCGCGGCTGTATAATAATAAAATGCCATCTCATTAACTCGCTCGGACGCCGTATCTTTGATCGAGCCAATTAAAAATTATCAGAAAGTGAACATTTATTTAAATTGATTTTAAATTAATTTAAATTTAAAAGTACGTGTTTACAAGTAACAGTCGAACGTTAAACATCCGAAAGAAAACCGTCGAGTGACAGCATGTCCGTCAAGAGCGTTCGAGGAGAGGAGGTTGGCCGACATATTGCGCGAAAACGTCGATCGTTTATCTCGGTAGAACGATCTCGCAAGAATGGGGAGTTCGGAAGACAGACGTGGGGCCCCGTGGTCCGAGAGAGGTTCCAGCTGGCGCGGCTCAACACGCCCATGAAGTGGTCGGCCGCCCTTTCTCTTCTTACGGTCCGGCGAAGCGACGGCGATGCCGACGGCGAGGCAGAAGAAGAAGAAGAAGAAGATCCGGGCACGTGTTTGACTAAACACTCGTGCGGTCGTTATCTTGTTCACGCTACGGCGAAGACTGAAGTGGGCCCGCCGGGGACAAGAGAGAGCGATGCGCCCAAAACACGGACTATTCTTCCGCGTCCCAGGGTAGTCCTGTGGAAGGATCGTGGAGGAAGAGAGAACAGCGATGCCGCGACGCGCGTCGGTGCATCGCCAGCCAGCCCCCCCGCCAATGTACAAATCACAGTCCATTTACCCTATTCAGCGCGACACTCGTTTAACGACACTCGGACGCGAGAGAGGACGGCCGTAAATCTTCCGCCGGGCCCTGTGCGCCCACCCTCTCTTTCTCTCTCTCTCTCTCTCTTCACTGTCGCGTTGGGAGCTGTTGCTTCTTTTCCGATCGAAGGGATGTCAATATCGATCGAAAGAGCCTCGAGAATTTCTAACGAAAAGTGCATCTCTGTGTATATCGATCGATAAATAGATCTTTTCTCGGTGAAGAAAGGGAGGAAGAATAGAGAAGCATAAACCTCGCGCGTCATTATTTATTTTACAAAAAAATCACGTAATAAATAATAACGCAGATGCGTCGTTGAATAATAATACGTAAATCTTTTCTCATTCCTTTCAAAAGATTCTTTATATACGCGATTAAGTTCTTTCTCTTTCTTTCTCGGTTTCTTGCTTGGATGTACCGTTAGCGGCTCTACGGAAAGCGATCTAACTTAAGGGAATTGTACGTGGAAAACTACCACGGCTCCAAGCGTTCGACGACGAAATGAGCACCGACCAGATCCGCGAGATGCGAACGCAGATCCGATCGTATTGCATCCAATTGGTAGCCATCTAATAGGCAGCCTCGCGCATACATCGAACCTTATTCCCATAGGATTTCGCCTGCGGTTCGCTTTGAAGATGCCACAAAACTCTCAATAAGAAACGTTACCGAGTTTCTCCGTTTTGCGAGCGTAAAATAAGTTGCTTTATTTTGATATTTTACAATATCTCAACTTTACACGTGTCACGAAAGCGAGAGAGAGAGAGAGAGAGAGAGAGAGAGAACTTTAATTGCGTATATTTATTCCTTACCTTATCTTCAGTTTTATTTCTCATTTTACGGGGCGAACGTTTCGCGCTTTATAAGCGCGCTTGTGCGTGTTGTACAAATTGCGCTTTTAGGAAAACTTTTTCCGAAACACGATACATTTCTCTCTTCTCCCGTATCTCTTTCCCTTCATCTCTCCTCACGGGGATTTTATATACAAGGTACCAGGTTTACCTTACGGACAATGTTACGTAGCCTGCAGCCTCGTAGCACGAGCGAAGCATACGAAGCTACTCTCCTTTGCGGTTTATACTTTATCCCGCGCGCATGAAAATACACGCGCGCGCGCGAATGTGTGTGCGCGCGCCACGTGAGTGTCCGCGCGAGCCGGCGCGTCCGTGTTCCCCGGTGTATACAGGTACCACACAGGACTACCACCTTGGTAGTATCTTGATAACACGACTCTCTCGCCGTCCGCAGAAGAACGCGAAGTCGAATCTCAGTGATCCGCATTCTTCGTGAACTGAACTTTTGTAAAAGGTCTCGGTGTGCGCGCGTTACAATGACCGTGTCTTGTCTTTAGACTTCGAACGCACATTAAATCAGCGAGATAATGAACTTTTTCGAACAACTGAAAGTTAGTTTGATAATTGTTGCAAATCGATTTTTTTGAAAGAATTTCATCGTTTTTATAAGTTTTCGTGAATTTTTTTTCCACTTGATATTTAAATTCCGGATAAATATAACAATTTATTCTGAGACTTGTAGTTCGGAAATTAGACGATTTCTGTATAGTTTTGCAGTTTATACTTTTCTATGAATTAATTAGAATCCGATTGAATGATCGTCCGGAGATGTTAATGGTTTCGGGGGAAGAGCGCGAACTCGAATCGTGTGAAAGCGATGAATGGCAACCACTGGCGGTGATATCTGCGTATCTTTCAACAAGCGTGCAACATGGGGCTTAAATTGAATGAAAATCACAATTGACGAGGCATTAGCATAATGTAGCACGGATCGGTGGGTGAGGTCCGATACGGATACGACCGGCGACGAGTCGAGTATTTCGAGTGTGTCAGCGTGCACCTACACACAAAGCGCACGCGCAGATTAAACTCGCTTTCTTCTTACACGAGCGCGCATATATAATCGCGCTCGGCGCGTTAAATCTCGATTTTTCAAGAAGGAAACTTCCAGTTTTCGCGCTCGGCGAAAACCAGATGGATGACATCACGCGAAATGTGATGCGGAAATCGCGCGATCTCTTCCAAATACATCGACGTATCGTCGAAATACCGAACAAAACTTGATGAGATTCAGAACAAACTCGTCAGAAATAAACAAGATTATTCTAAAGTGGGTCTGTTTTATCGATAAAACTGAATTTTGTTGCGCACACTAATCTTTTCTTTGGCTGTGTGAATTGATAAATCCTTTTCTACAATTAAAGTACATACAATAAGGGATTGGAGACGTCCAAATTGTAAGAAATGATTAGACTGGAAAATTTTAAACGGCACAAATCAATATATTATAAACTCGGAAATCAATGTACAACGCAGCACTTAACATGTACACGCTGTACAAGGGCTGGACAGACTCTGCCCTGCCGCATGATCTGTAATCGTTATTTCGCTTTTCGTTTCATATATCGATCTACAGCTGCTAGTTACAATGATATTCGGCAGAGTACGTATCAGACTAGCGTCGTCTGCTACATATTCTTTACAAAATGTATGTAACAAAATAAAAAACAATGTTTTTTAAACTTCAATTTTTTTCATTTTTTTTGTTATATAACTTTGGTCGTCCCGGATCTCTTATTGTATGTACTTTAATTATAGAAAAGGATTTATCAATTCACACAGCCAAAAACAAAAATTAGGGTGCGCAAAAACTTCGGTTTTATCGATAAAATAGACCCACTTTAGGATTTCCTTTAAAAATTAGATTTTTCGCAGAATATATAATCGCGCACGTATTTCCTCTTCTTTTTCTCTGCGGGAAAAAATTCTTGTGAGTTTCCTTTAATTACGAAATTGGAAAGTTAGAGATCATAACTGAAAGTTAGAGATCATAACTGTCAAGCAGAAATAAAATCGACATACTGCGACAATCGAAACGAACTTTGCGCGAGATATTCTCATTTAGCATGCGTGATAATATATTTGATGTTTCTCGGCGTGAAAACCGGTTATTTCAATCGGCGCTATATAAAAAAATCCCGGAAAGTGAAAGTATATATTTGCGAATACAAAACGGGAGTCTTCTAGGTCTCAAATCGTGAAAATAAAACGGAGATCTCCAAAACGTCGGTCGGTCGCGTTGTTGTTTCGAGAGAGCGAGCTCGTAGCTTCCGAAATAAACGGCTCAATTATGTATGGCGATTTTAGTGGCCTCATGGCCGAGGGATCGTGATGGTAGTCGGACAGGGAATTTTCGCGCTCGTCGTCGCCGAATAAAACCGCGCTCGCGCCGCGCGGTTGTTCGGAACTGGTTGCTTTGTTCCATTTAAGTGCGCGACCATAAATCAGTCGGGGTGCCCTTTCCGTGCGAGTGATTTATGTTCGTAAGCAGCTATCGGATAAATTAGCGAACACGAGCGCGCTCAAATGCCTCGGCTCTCGGCCGGTAAACACCTACAAATGCACGACATCTTTCATTTCTTTTATCGCCGCGCGTCTCTCGACTCCGTTCACACGCGAATGAAAATAAGATGAGAATCGTGATCGATGAAAAACGTCGTCGTCGTCTTCTTCTTCGCGTCGAGTCTTTTCGCGCGGTTGCACATGGATTCTCAGAGACTCGAGTGGCTTAATGTCTTCTCAGTAGATTTGGAAGAATAAGCATAATGTGATAGTCACGTAAAACGAAGATAATTTTAAATAATATGTGTGTGTGTGTGTGTCAAATAAATTCGATAAACGTCGTTCCCGAACATATCAAAAGGAGTCCGTCAAAGTTTACGAACTTCAAAGAACTCTTCGACGTTTATCTTGTTATCTTTCTCATACGGGCGTCGACGATTCTCCGACGTCTCGCGAGAGATGCTAATTCAAGTGACGCAAGAGGCAACTGTGTGCGACGCGCGCACGTGTATGTACAAAGTTAAACATCGGGCCGAGGAAGTTTCACGGTTGCACGCACAGGGGAACAACCGCACCTGGGCGCACCTGTGGTCCGCGGGGGCCCGTAATCGTCGCGTCGAGCATAATTAGTCGAATATTAATACAAGCTCCTCAGCTGGGCTCGGCGTGTTCTCGCGGTACTTCGCCGCTGAAAAATACACTGCGGGAATTTCTCTCTCTCTCTCTCTCTCGGCGGGCCGAAGAGAGACGCGAGGGCGACGATGCGTATATACGAAAGTGCAAGATAGCGGAGAGGAAGAAGAAGAGAAAGAAAGACAGCAGAGAAAGATATAAAGCAGAGACAGCGTATAAAAAAAAAAAAACAGAATAAGAGAGAAAGAGAGAAAGAGAGAGAGAGAGAGATGCTGTATAATGTGAAAGGGTGAAGTGTCGAGAAAGTATGCACTCACGCAACTCATGGAGGACAGAAGAAAAAGAAGGCAGAGGGAAGACGAGAAAGTCAAGGGGGGGCGTCGTTCATCGCGGGAATCGTTATGCGGGTGTTTATGGCTCGCGCCCGTACGATTCGGGCCTTTCTTTTGTTGCTCTTTCGCGCGTTCCTCACACGGAGCCCCCACACGGGGGCTCCTCTCCCTCCTCCGTTCCCCTCTCGTCACGGAACGAGAAAGAAGAGACTCTCTTTTTCTCTCTCTCTTTCTCTCTCTCTCTCTCGCGCCTCGTTCGGGAGAGTTTCAGATTGTATGATAACTGGCTCTCACACGAAGTCGCCACGGCCGGAACCGGTGACTGCGACCCCCCAGCGTTCAATGAGAGACATTTCTCATCATTTTCCATTCAGCTCGTCTGAATTATAAGCCCCGGCTACGCCTTCTATCCGCGACCACAATCGTTCGATTTATTATAAGCGCGCGAAAGAGTCTAATGAATTTAATTTCATATTTCACGACCGGTAAGTAGGCAATCCCCCCGTGAATATATCCCCGCAAACACCGAGAGAGAGAGCCGGCACGTGGATTTAGGTGGCAAGATGCGCGGATATATTTGATGACCCGAAGCGACGAGAAAGGAGGCAAGAGCGAAACGAAAGGGGAATTCGAAGCGATATCGCCTCTCTTGTATTTTCGCGGCTCGGATCGCGAGGAAATGAAAGCGCTCGTCGTGAATAATTGCGAATAATTCCTCCTTTTCCCCGTTTGCAAATAGACGTTTTGCTCGATTCCCAAACGGAAACACCGGCGAAAAAGAAAAAAATTCGAATACATATGTAAATATAAAATAATCGTTTTGCTCTCGTACGTCTCTTCCAATCAAATCGCAATTTCTCAAAAATTTGTTTCTTGGTGATTGCGCGCTTAATCGTGACACGGGAATCCATTAGGCGGTTTTCTGCGGAAAGCACTTTTTTTTTTGTTTTTTTTTGTTTTTTTTCACGCGAGTCGTAATTCTTAGCGGTCGCGAGTAATGGACCCTCCTGAGGAGGAACACACGAGCGGTAGTTAAGTTATTAAATTTATCTCCGGCGAAAAGTCTCTCTCGGAGTAAAAATCGCGGTGATTTATTATTTTTTGCTGCTTAACGACGCGAGCGGTAGAATATGGCGTGGGTGGCGTTTTCGCGTTGTCTCTCACCGATCTTCCCGCTTTCTCCCTTCCGCTTCCTCCCCCGCTTTTTGTCCGTCCCGAGGTTTTTTTCCTCCTCCGCGTGAATAGTAGGATAACTCCGCGGATATAAATTTTCGCGGTCGCGCGACTCTCCTCGGATGCTAACGATCGCGTAACTCCGTCCGGAGAACTCCGGTTTAGAAGTTTATTCGTCTCGCGTGGAAATCCGGGCAATTTCTGTGTTGTATCGCGTTTGTTGCGCGTTTAATTTTACAAGTTTTTAGAAAATTATACCCCTCCAATACGTCACGTCTTATTTTCTCGAGAGAAGGAAAATTAAGTTCCTTCTTCAAGTTTCTTCTTCTTTCTCGTGTTTTTTTTCCGTCGCTTCCCGTCGCAAATCGCGATCACGATTTCTTCGACTTCCGGCGGAGGTCGCAAGAAGTATTGGTTCAATAGTGGCGCTTTGCTGGCGCGACACGGTTCGCTTGCCGTAGAATATTCCCAACGAAGAAGAAATTGTCCTTGCTCGCCGATTCTTCTTGGAGCACATCTTTGGCCGGGAGAATACGCGGCCAGGTAGAAACGGGCAAAACCGTGCGATATATTTCTGTGAATATATATCGCGAGTGAATTTTCATTGTGGGATCACAAAAGATTCATTACGATTCCTCGACGTTAATTAATTCCTAATCGGTTCTTTACTTTACGGCCTATCTTAGTTCGTTTTTTCGTCTCATCTTTTTCTTCAAACTTTGTTCTTCCGCTTGAACCCTTATTAACGCCAATTAACGACGGCTATCGACGTTCGCCTGGGACCCTCGGTAGGTCCCAAGTCCGCCACTTGAACCCCGACTTGAAAACTGGCCGCGCCCAGCGATTAATTCCCCACTAGACTTAGCTCGCGCTTTCGCGTGTTTGCGATGTACGTCGTGAGATGAGGGGAAGAGGGAGAAGGTGGAATTGTGAGAATGAGGAAAACGCCGCGCGGCGACTTAGGATACGTTTACCGTTACCGCACAGGATCGCCGCGTCGATGACCCCGCGGTTCGTTTTAATGACGGTTATGGAACGTTGAAAGCCGTTATTTTTTCATAACGATGATTTAGATCGTTGTCCGGATCGATTGTCCGGGACAATTTTGCGACGCGAGATGATCGTCGAAATTGTCCCGTTGAGCAAATTGTTCATCGATCTGACGTTTCAATCGCTGCTGCAACAAACTAATATAGATTTAAAAGTTTGTCTCAAGTGGAACTCCAGAGGCTTTGCATACATAAGTAAACAATAAGCGTTTTTTATTATAGAAGTGTTTATTCTATTTGCTATACATTAAACTCTTCATTTATTTTGGTTGAAAATTTTTGTACAATATTGAGAATTAATTAATTAGAAACGAGATTATTAAAAAGCAATCTAAAATTTAAATAGACCTTGCACAATAAAAAAGAAAACGTTAATTTTAATTTGAGTGGAACTTCTGGAATATGTAAAAAATGTTAAAGTAACTCATTCGTTATGCGCTACTTATTGACACATTAGTGATGTTAATTGACATTTTACATTTATATTTGCTATTTTGACTTTAAGTGTAATGTAAGAAATAAAATAACATAAAACAATTAAAAACTACATAGAAGACGTTACGATAACTCGTAAGAAATGTACTTCAAAAAGTATGTAATTATTTTTCCATGTAGTTTTTAATTATTTTATATGTTATTTTATTTTTACGTTACACTTAAAGTCAAAATAACAAATACAAATGTGAAGTGTCAATTAATTTGACATTACTAGTTTGTCAATAAGTAACACATAACCAATGAGTTAATTCAACATTTCTTACATATTCCAGGAGGTTAAATTAACGTTTTCTTTTTTACTGTGTCTGAGTTATTGATAGTAGTGGATAATATTTAATGAAAAGTTTTAACATTATTTATGAAAGTTTTAATATTTAATGAAACATTTTAATATTTATATGTATTAAATCACCGGTAGTTTATCTGGTTTAGAAAGTTTATTTAAATTTTGTGAGACAACTGCAATATTCCATGTAAAATAAGAGAGAAAATCGTATACGTATAAACTCGCTACCGACTGTGTGACGATGTCCGTGCTCCTCGATCTTAACGCGGCCGTAAAAGCGCCTCTTTGCTTTCCCCCAAGGGGAGTGAGGTGCTCTTCCTCCGGATGTTTCGAAAAGCGACAATCGGATATAACGCGATACGACTTCGTACCTCGAACCTGTCATTTACGATAGCACGAGAAGGCCCCTTCTGAGAGTTGGACGAGGAAGAACCGGCACCGTCTCCCTCGGTTTTAGATTCCCGCGACGATTATAAAGATATTCCGCAATAATAGTCACTTTGTATCAAAGTGACTTTTATCTGAAATTACGACTATTTCAATCCGTCGTAGTATCTCATTTCTCGTTATCGTTTTCTTCGATGTCTCCGGGGAGAGATTCGATCGTACAATTAGAATTAATATTCCTATAAATAATCTCGCAAGTAGCAGCTGTATCTTTTACAGCGCCGTCGACCTTGGCGCAAATCTCGCGAACACGGCATTAGCGACGTTATATTAAGTCTTCAATCAAAATCACTCGAATTACGCTTCGCTTTGCCTCGCTGATTATTCCCCGTCACTTTCTGTCCCCATCGTCTCTCTCTTTCTCTCTTTCCGTCGATGGTTCGGATTCCGGAAAGTCAATCCCCCGCTTGCGATTAATGCGTTTCCATCTTCCTTCGCGCCTTTCTATCGAAACTCTAACGTGAGTCCCGATTCTGGTGGCTGATCTTTTCTCGGTGACCGCTCATTACACGACGTTCGTCCGAGGTCGTTACAGTCACTGTAAAGCTACAATAATTGCATACGAGCGGAACGGCGAAGTGGCGCTCGTAAAAATGCCGCGCGGCGTTTTCCACACACACACACACACGCGCGCGCGCGCACGCGGGACACGTCTAGTTAGCTAGGATGACCGTGCGCTTTTTAAATTATCCGCATGTATACCGCCTGCATGCGCGCGCGATCTTGAATCAATATTGAGACGGCAGGTGCGTTTCGCGTCGCGCTAATCAAGTCGATGAGAGATTTAATTAATCAGCGAATCGCCGCGGAAAGAAGCACGAGCTCGGTCGGTTTTACCGTTGGGTTCTGCCTCATCGAGAGAAATTCCCATAAAACGAGCAAGCTCGAGAAGTAAATATTTCTGCATCTTCGTTGCAATAAATGGTTATCGTACAATAATTTGAAGCAACGTGTTTCTCGTATGACAAAAAATGTTTTACATACATCGCTCGCGTGAAAAAAGATAATTAACGCACTGAAATTCGATTCGAATTCGTGGGGTTAAAAAAAAAGGGAGGCGAGAAAAGGACGAGGTGGTGACAGAGCGACAATACCGATGACAACTTTAAACCGTAATAGCATAACCGAATAAAAAGAAACGGGAACGAGACGAGAATCGCGAGGAACCGGTTTCTTTCTACGGTACCTGTGGATCTGCAGAACACGGCGTCTTTCTTTTGTTCGCGTTAACGCCACCGCGAAACCGCAAAATACCCACGCGGGGTGAGTACAAAACGCAAGGGGGTCGCGACCATCCCACGTCGTCGTTTTCGACCCCAACGCGCGCGCCCGCTGCCGATCGCCGTACGTAGCAGCCGAGGGCTGCTTCCTGGGGGAGCGCAACCCCTCGCACTTGGAAAATAATTCTATTAGGTTACATCGCGGTCCATGCAAGAGAATGACGTGCGTCTCGCATAAGGGTGGCCCTTGCCACGACGTCCCTGCGATTCGTCGCGAACATATCGGGGAGGAAAAGGGGGATGATGATAGCGATGCGGTGGTCCCCAATTCACTTCGCAGCATCAATCCCACGTTGTTACGCGGGGAGCACTTCTAATCAATTTTATTTAGCGCGCGTAATTGCGACCGATCTATTAGATCAACCGGACGAATAGCGTCGTCCTCCTTTCAGATTTTTTCCCGCTCTCGAAGGGAACATAACTGCGGTTTTTCTTTCAATATGTTTCTTTTTTTTTTACATTAATATATGTTTTGCGCGCCTCTCTCGTATTGCGGAAAAAATTTCTCGCGCGCGCGCGCGCGAAACAGTGTTTTTTGCCAATCGAATAAAATCTTCCTTCTCTCAGTTATGTCAATAACACCTGAGAAAAAAGCGAAACCACATAATTTTTAACGTACCGTCTGGATCTATTCGGGAGATACAGAGCCGTTAGAACTCGCTGGCGCGTCGCTCGTGACTTTTTTCGTGATTTATCCATCGGCGGTGTAAGGAGCGCGCAACAGCGTCATACTTTTTCGACGAGGATCGCGTGTTCTCTCTCCGTGGGATCTGCCATGTCAAGCTGACGCCGAAGCGCGATGGTAATGCGGCGCGCGTCTTTCTCGCACACGAGAGAGAGAGAGAGAGAGAGAGAGCGAGCGCGATCTTTCTTTTTTTTTTCCCCCGTTGGGATCCTAACGGGGTGCCTTCTGCGTTTTCGGGTGTCCTTGGCGATGGTGGTCGGCCCGGAGCAGCCTAGCGCACGGCTGCCGCTCTATCTCGCGCGTCTATAAATCAAGGATGGGCGGAACCGACATGGAGAGACACCGTAGAGGTTGGAAGGAAACCCGTCTCTCGAAGCAACGCCTGGCTGAATTTATTGCAGGGCGAAGGCGAGGAGGACTTCTCCGTCTCTCTCGCTTAGCTCTCTCTCTCTCTCTCTCTCTCTCTCTCTTGTCCGCTCGCTAGAACACTCGCCGCTGTTCTAGGCTTTACCTCTTCCTCCTCTTTCTCCGACGTAGTTAGATATCAAAGCACGATAATTGGTATTATAATGCCGCGGATAATCGGAGGATACGAGAGAGGATCCCTTCGCGAGAGAGGATCCCGAAGAAACAAACGGAGTCCTTGATTCTCGAATGTAATTCCACTGCTCGTTAGAAAACTGCTCATCCTGCTATTTACAATTTTTCTCCTTTCCGATATAAACCGTCATTTCCTATCAAATGTACACTTTGTATTTCAGTCACGCTTTTTCACACTGTTATTATTTCTATCTTGTTACATTTCTGATGTCCTGATGACAGGCGAAGCTTCGAAGTCATTATCGTACAATTAATTAATGTTTCTCTACTTGTTCACTTCTTGTGTTGTGGAATTCCGCGATTTCCGCCGTCTTTCACAATTCGACGCGCGGTCTCTACAAGCGCGACCGAAACTTCATCAAGGAAAACCGGAAGCGCGCGAGGGAAGCTCGTCCCGCTTCGTACACGGTGCGACACGACCGGAGGCAGTGATGAAAAACACTTTGCGCGTATTCCTTCTATCTTAATCGCCGTATAATATAAACCGTAGTATCACAAACTCTTTCTCTCTCTCTTTCGTAACTCGATCTTTTGTGTAAGCGCTCGCTCGCGCGCGCGCGCGTTCGCGCTATCACTTCTCCGTCGCGCTATCGTGTCCGGAAGCGCATTATCGCGCCGGGGATTCACGTTTCCATCTTGGCATTCGCATGAGAGCATCACAGGGGAGAGGGCGATTTCTCTCTCTCTCTCTCTCTCTCTCTCTCTCTTTCTCTCTCGGCTGCGTCGCAAAATCTAGACTAGAAATAGCTAGTGACATTCTCTCTTAAAATGATGTTGATGTTTCCTAGGTTTTTTTTTTTTTTTTCGGTGACATCTCGATAATTTTTCTCCACCGAGTATCAAAAATAACTGCAGTTTTTCGTCGCACATGTCTTTTCTGGGTTTTTTTTCTTGTATTCAGATTTTACGCTTCCGCACAATTGTTAAAAAATAATTTCTTTCGTTTTGTCAAGTATACTTTTCCGCAGGTGTATGTATAAGATATAATTTGTTTGTTTTTCTTTGTTTCATCACCAAGAAAACTGAAGATATGCGATTGCACATGAGGATTCATCGTTAAGCGACGACGTCTCCTAAAAAGTCGTCGATTCCCGATAATCGTCACAAACAGCTGTCGCGAAGTTTGACGTCAACGCGATCAGCTTTCTGTTTCCGACCTTTCACGAGAAGATAATGCGCATTAGACGCGCATGCACTCGCTTATCTCGCACTAGGAGAGATGTACGCGCGCGCGCGCGCGAAGTCAAGAATAATCTGTTGTTTTAGAATAATATATGGTTTTCTATCTGAAAGTAGGTATTTATTGTGAATGTCAAATTCTCAGTATCTCGTGAATAACAAATGCGTCACACGGCAAAACAAAAGTGAACACATATATATATATATATATATTCGTTTGACATTAACAAAATTAATTCAAGATACGTGACGATATTTCACACGCGGATTTTAGTCAGTTTAGAGAAGATATTAACGCTTTTGTGTTTGAAAATACGTTCGCCATAAAGACAGAAATTCAATTTGCGTCATGTAAACGGGCCGGTTTGTAATATCTGCCGTCGCCCTCGTTTAATTGATATCGCTCGCACGTTCGCGCCGCTTCATTGCGTACACTCGCGATTGTATCAGACAACGGCATTGCGAACAAAATCGATAAGAAATAATCGCGCAATGTGAAAGGACCGGGACCAAACGTCCCGGGTATCCTTGAGAATTGTGCGCGCGCGCGCGATGCATCTCATATACTGGCTCACATGAGCGATACGTGTCTATTTCCCTGTTTATTTCCACTGCGCAAGAAGTAACGTCGTACGTTGTTGAAGTTCGAAACGTTTGTCGAGCGAAAAAATTACACTTACACCGACGAGACATTCCGACGATTCGCACGCGTCGTTGCAACGGCGATTTGTTTAACAAGCGGAGACACGTGTACCCAAATATCTTGTGTACACATATTTCACATTTGTCGCGCATTGTCAAATGCCATCTTAGTTGCGTCAGGATGTTTTTTCTTTAAAAGCCTCTTACGCTGTTGTTAGCGGCGTATCTTCTCGTTCTCTTGCACTCGCACTGATATCATCATCACACGACTCGCTGTGCGTGCGGCATTATCAACCATATTTCTAACGAGGCTTTTCAGTCACCGCGCGTTTCCAAGTGCCAGGCGCGAGAGATTTAAGGTCCGCGCTGTTTTTTTTTTTTTTTTTCCTAAATAGAGTTTCACTAATGATCACACGAACACTCTTGTATAACACGCGGACCCGACCTTTGGCACC
Source organism: Pseudomyrmex dendroicus (assembly GCA_014825645.1). Lineage (NCBI taxonomy): Eukaryota > Metazoa > Arthropoda > Insecta > Hymenoptera > Formicidae > Pseudomyrmex > Pseudomyrmex dendroicus. The sequence goes on along the minus strand of QVNZ01007748.1, from coordinate 14,187 downwards.
TTTGGTATCGCACTTCTTGCGCATCTTCCTTCTCTCCCTGTCTCTACTCCCGATCGTATTACGATCGCCGATCTCAGAAGGCGGTGGATTACGATTTACTATTCGGACATTTCAGGGCGGTAACGCGCGCGCTTCGCGCGCCAAGAACTGGTTTTCTCTCTGGCCATTACTCGCAGCCGGCCGTCACGTTTCGCATAAACGCAACCAGCAGGATATTGCGTTTATGGCAGAAGTTCAGTGTATGCGCGCGCGCGCGCGTAGAAGCGCGTACGTTCGCGGCGCATTATAAAATGGTATAGCGATATCAACTATCTTGCATTTCTCTCTCTCTCTCTCTCTCTCTCTCTCTCTCTCTCTCTCTCTCTGTTATAGGAAAAGTATATAAGGTTGCTCGTCTAAGAAAGAAACTATTCTAAATGAATAAACTTATAATGGCTTCGCGAACAAAGCGAGTTGAATAAATTACTGAACGTTACAACACGCAACAGAAGCATTACGAAACACTCAAATACACATATATAGGACAATTTTTCTGCCGTTATTATTCCAAGTTTATCAGAAGAATTATTTTCTTTTTTGTTGTGTATAAATCATCACGTGTAGTTTGTCCAAAGCTCCATATAATTTTCTTTCTCAGAAGAATTAATTAATACGTCGCGAAAAGAAACAAGCTCCGAGAGACTCGATAAAAGCGATCGATCTTGCGACGCGCATTAGCGGAGCGTGAAACGCACACGCGCGCGCGCGCAGTGGGGACAAAATGAAATTGAATGAATCGGCGCGCGCGCGCTCGCTTGCGCAAGCGAATTTCTTATATACGCGTGTCTCTCGAGTAAACGCGTGTGCGAGAAAAAAAAAAAAAAGAGGAACGACGAGAGAAAGGGGGAGCAGAAGTTGTGTTACGTCGATTTTGCAAGAGTCGCCACGCAGGAAAAGCGCAATCTCATTATCGTAAGCAAGTGATCATTTTCTTGAGGCAAAAAAAAAAAACGGCCCTCGGCGCCACACCGCGTGTGGCGATATCCAGATGTTTTGACGACGATTAAAGAGCCCGGGATTACTTTACGCGCGTATAATGAGCGTGTTCTGGCGCTAATGCGGCCGGCACGCGCAGCGATCTATTAACCCCTTCGAACGTGGCGCCGACCGATGCGCGCGTATTGCGAATGTTTATTGCGAATAAACGTGCGCCGAGATAATTATAGCAATTTTCTGATGAAATCGCTCATGGCGGTGCGTGCGCCTTGGATAAGAAAAAAAAAAAAAGAAATCGTCGCGAAGATTATTACGCACGAGTGCGGCTCGATCTGGAAATCGATCGCCTGATGATTGCTACAATTGAAAGAGTTTTTTATCCTATCGCTACTTAAACAACATCGATTGAAATTAAAACACCGCCAGATTGTTCATTGTTTCGCGTTTTCATTTAAACTAACTCCGGCGTTAAAATATATATTCGAGATTATCGAGAAGTGGAAAATTACACGTTGTAATTATCTACACACGACATACTGTCCGGATTTATATCCCCGACACATAATAATAATCAGGGGAGAGGATATAAAATAAAATAACAACGCTCATTTGACTAATTTAACAGTGAGAAATTGCAATCGAGTATATTTACATGAAATTTTGCTTGATTAGTATACAATTAATTATTTACTCGATACTAATAATTACCCTCGTTAATGCGCCAATTTTCATTACTTTGTGAAAGAATCGAACATATAATAATGTGACATAATTTGATTATGCAAATAAATAAGAGAGCGCGCATATGATTATATACATATGGATGTGTGTATATGTGTCCGTGTAGCCATTTTGCAACAAATTCCGTCGGGCGGCGAGGCGATTCTTTAAAATACGCTATAGACGGTGTCCGTCCACACGCTCTCTAAGAGGATCACACGGCGGCTAAGTCAACAGTCTCCGTCGTCTCGCTTGTCTCGTCACGCGGGGAGGATCGAAACACACACGCGTACAACCGAAATTAAGTATGTAAAATCCAGCGGCCCGCTTAAATATTCACGGCGGAAATTTATTACGAAAACAGGATAGAGAAGAGAGCGACGCGCGGCTCTCGGGCGGTGTCGGGTTAACAAAGGGCGACCGACGTTTTAATTGGAATCGAAGTAACGCCCGGCTCTCTCTCTCTCTCTCTCTCTCTCTCTTCGTTCTCGAGTATCTAACCCGCAGAGTGTCCGGCGTGACTGCTCGCTCTGGCTACAATGTGGTTTCCAGGGTTTCTGCGCACGAGCTCTCTCTGACGTTGATCCGGCCGGAAACCGTTGGCTGCACCAGCCACAAGAGAGGAGAGAAAGAGAAACCGCCCATCGCAAGCGCGAACGCGAGCGACAGCTCCATTAACGCTCGCTCTCTCTCTCTCTCTCTCTCTCTCTCTCTCTCTCTCTCTCTCTCTCTCTCTCTCTCTCTCTCTCTCTCTCTCTCTTTTCGTCTCTCTCGAAAAAACGTCTCCGCGGTTGTTTCAGTTCTTTTTTACTCCTCTGCGATTTCTCATTATCTCGATTATCTTCCATGTCGCGCGCGAGTCCGCGAGAATACGTCCGCGAATGATACGCGGCGCAACACCGACCGGTTGTCCGGAATATGCGGATAATTATAGGCGCGAAATCCGAAACGTGTTTGCTGTCAAATTAATAAATCTCTGATGCGATTGCGATTGTGAAAACGTACAATTATTCGGTGCGTTAAGAATATATTGAAGAAGATGAGAGAGAGAGAGAGAGAGAGAAAGAAAGAGAAGTGTTAAAAAAAATAATGAATAAAATAAATGAATAAAATAAATAAATAAAAAGTCTCAGATATTATCGCATATAATTTCGCCCTTTTTTCCTCGATTTAAAATTGCCTCAAAATCTTGGGGCCCCCTTTTTTCCCCCGTTTTCTTTCGCTGCGACTCAAAGGAAAACGCGTGCATTATGAAGGACGAAGCAAGTAAAATGACAAACCTAATCCCGCGACGCGTCCACTTAACCCGTTCCTTCGAAACAAAGGAAAAGCAGGCACCCTTCGCCTCGCCGGCGTCAATCTCGTCGGCCGAAAATCGCATTACATCGCCGGGCGAGAAAGCAATCTCTGCCGACGCTCGCGGAAGGAGAGACGCGTCCGCGGATATAAAATATGCCGGAAGGAGGTTCCGCTTTTACCGCGTCTCGCCGACCCTTTTGCGCGTCGAAATATCCTACCCCGAAAAAGTGATCACCCCGCAGACGCGCTCGCCGGCGCTCGCCGGAAGAGACGAGAGTGGTTTTAAAGCTGGCGTGTTCTCTTCTCGTGACTCAGTATATGGCCGCGGCCTCGTTGTGTCGTTCGCGAGAGAGATTAGAACCTATTCTAATAAATTCAATGGAAAAAAGAAACTGCATCTCGAATTTCATATAGTAACGTTCTCGTCGAAAGTTTCGAGTTCACTTGACTCTATTGGTCCCAGTGTTGCGACGTCACTTTTATCGGCGAACCGAATTTTACTATAGTCAAGTAGAGAATTCTGATCGATTGAGGATATTATTAGTTTGATACGTATTATAAAATAGATCTTTTTTTTTCATGTGAGATCAAGAAGAAACATTTTTCCTCTAAAACCCTTCGACGTCAGTGTCTTTGGTAAAAACATCGCGTGACTCTGAAGAAAATCAAATATCCATTATTGTTAAAAATTTTTGTTGGAACATCTTATTGAAAGTCTGGTAAGTAGTAGAAGCCTAGAAGTTGCTTTTTTTTATTTTTTTATGTTGTAAAATCGATTCTAGGATTTTCCACACTTCTCGCATGGGTTTTCTTTTTTCAATAAAATGACAAGACGCGCTAAACCTATGAGTTTCGGAATTTTCTGAAAGCTCTTTCACATAGCGAGACCAAATAGGGTTAACTTCCTGAAAATGTATGTATTACAAATGCAAAGACGGCTCTTTAACTCGAGGTTTAGATCGAATCGAACCAATCGTCGAACGAAGAAAACCAATAGACGTAGTGCTTGCAAGTCATGCTCTCGTCTTAAATAATGCATCAGCTGTCAGTTCGCTTTCCGTTCGCCTCTCTCATGACGCTGGTGCATTATTAAGTCCAATCGAGAGTGACGTTACGTCATTGAGTGCTCCCTCGCTCCTCGCGACTCGCGTCCCCGAACAAGAAACGGAGGAATGTTTTTTTACGATTTTGAAAGAACTTCCGCGTAGTACGACGAAGCTAGGATGCGGGCGCGGGATACGCCGTGCGTGGGGTGCGCGTAGAAATCGAGCGATGTGGAAAGAGAGAGAGAGAGAGAGAGACACGGAAGGCCCCAAGGCGAGACCTGACATTTGGTTACTGACATTTTCACCCCGAGGTTGACGGCGGGCAACCCTTTGGCGTTGCCCGCGCTCAATCATTCCATTGTCTCGGTTGGCGCGCTCGTTTTATGCCCGCGTCAACGCTTCATTATGGGGCCCCGAGGGGGTGGGACGACAGAGAGGCGATAGGGCCAGGGGGCCGAGGAGAGAGGGCGCGAACCGAGTCCGGTCGAGTTGGCTTCTATAGCCCACGTGGCCGCCACATTGTCTAACCCAAGAATACATTACGCGCCCACGCAATCGTCCGGCACGCGGCTCTCCGACGAGAGAGAAAGAGAGAGAGAGAGAGAGAGAGAGAGAGAAGGCGGAGAGAGAGTATCTCTCGCCAGCTTCTCGCCAACGTCCAGCCGGTTATCGATATCCGCGATCGAGGCGCGATGAGTCCGTCGAGCGTGTCGATGAATGTGCGCATGGATAATAACACAACGTCGCGTAGTTTCACGGCGGACTTGAGCGTATAAATAGAAATTGGTGCAATTCCGATGATATCAATACTTCTCGTGTTTCTTTGAGGTAGAAAAGAGAGGAATTACGTAAGACGATATTTTATTGTCCGCCGCGTTATTGGGTCATTCCCCCAAAAAAAATTCGTCAACCGCGGGAGCCTATCGATCCTCGTGTGATCGCGATCCCGCGACAGTTTTCGTCGTGCGATTTTCCAGCGTGTGCATACGCGTGATTAGTCTTTAATGTAGCCGCACAGTGCGAGCATCTCGCGAAGCGAAATTGCCGAGGTCGAGCGGGTTCGAGAACCGACGGGGGTTCGAGGGTTTCGTAGTTAGGCTCTGTCGTCCGGTGTCGACTCGACCATTGCCGCTTTGGGGGCCGAAAGTGCAACGTTTACGGACCGACGCGCGAGCAAACGCGCCGACACGCACGCACGCCACGCGGCGTAATTAATTACCGCGTAAAGTCGCGCTCGAGCCGCCCCGATTAATTGCCGCCGGCGGCGATCGGCGGCGGATGCATAATTGACATTGTTGCCGCATTGTTTACGGTACCCACTGAATTTATCAATAGATTCCTCGTCGTGTGTACACCGTCGTACACGGCGCGGCATTCTGCCGTATACATACACACACACACTCTCTCTCTGTCTCTCATTCTCTCTCTTTCTCTCTCACTTGCCAACCCCAGCCGCCTTTCGCTGCCGACACAGGGCCGGTTTTAGATACTCTCGAACTGCTAAATACAGGAATTGAAAGCGACAATTTCGACGGAAAAAAAAAACAAATTTCGATGATGCTGCAAACAAGTCGGAATGATGATTTGTACATTTTTTATTTGATAAAAAAAATTGACGTAAGATTTGTTTGACTTGTGTTATCTGCGAGCGTATTAAATTTTACACGACATTTATTGAGGAAAATTTATTATTTTAATTCTTTCATTTGGGAAAAGAAACATAATATTATCTATTGAAAATCTCTCAGGATCTCATCGAGATACAAAAATACGAGAGAAACTTATTCGCACGGTAATTTCAGCCCTGTGCGGCTGTAAATTCTGGGCTTGATCCCTTGTAGTTTCACTATTGAAAAGCTAATAACATATTTCGGCAACGGTGATCGTTATTGCCGGCTTGCCGGTCGTCATTTTACTAAAGGTCTTCCGATATCCTTGAAGCTGTCGTAAACAGTCGTATAATCAAAACTTAATTTCTGCGAAACATCGCGGTCTATTCAATTGAAACAAAAGGTTCGCGTTAAATCGCGTCTATTTGCAAATTTATTTTACTAATAAAAAGCTACTGTCACGCGCAATATATTTATTTATTTGCCTTCAATTTTAACATCGCGTACTCTTTGGATTAACCCTTCGTAGTCAGACATCAGCGTTTCTAGAAAAAATTAATTTTTTAAACGCTTATATCTTTAAAACAAGATTTTTTTAATTTGTTAACGAATTAAGAATTTGAAGGCTCGTATGGTTTTAACTATATATATAGTAATTAAATTTTAACAGGTGATAAGAGCCGATCGCTGAATGTTTTGCAAATAAATATATTTTGAATATACTTATATTTTAAGAGTGTAAATTCTTACACATTATTTTTGAATTGAATTTTTCGATTCTTTAAATCCATATAGGATGCATCCATAGATTTGCATCACGTATATGAGATATCCATTTTCCCTTCCCAATTACTTTAGAAATTATATTGCGATTATATTTTTTCGCAATATAATTTCTAAATTAATTGGAAAGGGAAAATGAATTTTAAGAATTGAAAAATTCAATTCGAAAATAATGTGTAAGAATTTACATTCTTAAAATATATTTAAAATGTATTTTGCAAAACATTCAGCAATCGGCTCTTATCACCTGTTGAAATATCATTACTTTTTTAATTTGTTTTTTATCGACGCAGAAGTGTTCAAACTTTTGATAAAAAAAAAAAAAAAGAAATTGAAAGAATATTTTGATTTTTCGCAGACATATTCGATCTTAAAGTGAATCACGTGAGTCTCACGGACTCAGTCAGTCATCAACTAATGGACTTGTTTTGGAAGTCAGCCCACAAAGAGTTAACTTCACAGAGCTTATTATATTTGCTATTTGTTCAGTAATACATTTATTATTTACTACACGTTTTATTACATTTTTATTATTTAATGTACGTTTTATTAAATTTCTTTTGCACTTTCTTTGCAAGCATATCTGATTAATACTCGCGATAAGTTTTAATATTTTATATCACAAATTTTTTCCGCGCTATTGTGAAAATTCGGTTTCTCTCAACCGTTTCACACGCCGCGCTTCGCAATCATCACAGTTCATTGATACGCCGACGTCAATTAAATGCAGTCGAAGTTGACCTACATTCGCATTACGTATGCAGCGTTAAATGCTGCTTTATACTAAAGCTACTGCTTTATGATTAATGTATATATTATCTCAGCGTGAATAAACCGCGTACATGCACGGTATGGAGTATTATTATTATTCTCTCTCTCTCTCTTTCTCTCTCGTCGTTTCAAGTCGAGGAATTATGTAGTCGCACCTGCTGAAATCGACGGCGCGCTAATCGCTGTGTCGTCACGACCGACCTTACGCGAGAAAAGCGACTTTCCGGCTAATCTCCCGTCTCGATATATTTGCGACCCATGTATTCGGGATTTAACCGGACAGTGGACTTTCTCTCTACATAGGGTAAAGCGCGGAAATAGAATGGAATGCCATATTCTTCTTGCTGTTTTAAAAACCAACTTTGTTTGCGACAATTTAACCGCCGCCGGCGACCGTTTCTCTCTTTTTCTCTCTCGTAAAAATCAGAGGCACAAAATAGAGAACAGAGAAAGGCGCGCGAAGGAGCGAGATCGAAGGCCGCGCAAACCCTCTCTCAGACGGATTATGACACGTAGAGAAAGTTCACGACCTTTTGTAGTCTGGCGCTACCCCTCACCGGTCCTCGTCGTCCGCCGCCGCCGGTGCTAATCCTCTAACCGGGCCGTTATGCCGTTGTTGACATTTAGCCCCCGGGTGCACTCGAAACCGGTCCGCGATCTCGCGCGACCCGGGAAGGAACGGAGGAAGAGGGGTGAGGATTTCTGTTCAGACAGGACGACGCGCATCCCTTTCGCGTGAAAGAGCGTCTCGATGAGAAAAAAAAGTTGACCTTCGCAGCACCTGCCTGCCGAGAATCTACCTGTGCCTGCCAGGGTACGAAATTCACAGGGAGCTACGAAACGGCGTAATGGGATTGGTATTGTCGGCCATTAACATGACAATGCGGCTTCTAAACGGAGCGCTTGTACGCGGGCCACCTATACCTACGGGATGTGTGTGTTCCGGTTAAATGCGTGTCGCCCCGATATGTAGCCCGATATGTACAGAGAACTGGAAGAGCGAGAGAAAGAGAGAGACAGAGAGAGATAAATAGAGAGAGAGAAAGAAAAATGTTCTCTAAATACGCGGTGTTGTTATGATAATTACAACGTCGGACCGCCGTGTATGTACGGTGGCCTATTATGCACGAGGAGGCGCCTCCTCACAATATTGTGATATCCGATATACGCGCGCGCGCGCGCGATGCGCGGAACCGAACGAAGGCGCCGTGCGCGACACTTCCGTTCATCAGCGTCGCCGATCTGCAGAGGTTTCATGTTTATGGACACTCGCGGTAGTTATTTGAAATTGTAATGGCTTTTCGCTCGAAGAGATATACATGTGTGATAAATATTTTTACAAAATGTGTCACGTGCGCGCTCGAAACTTTTTGTCACCGAGAGTCACATTGTTTGGATTTATCTTATAAATCCAAACTTCTGTGTCAAAAATCTGAAGATTTTTAGACACAGAAATAATTTAACGCATTATACTTAAAAAAGTTCTCGCAATACTTTTTTTTTTTTTTAACAGATTAAATGCTCATTGAAGATAACACGCGCGAAACGATTATGAATCTAAAGCGCGAGTGGACAAGCACCTCCAAAAGGAAGTACTTAGATTGCACGTTACGAGATGAGGCGTCGTCGTCCCGAGCGTATCATCGGGCTCGACAATCACGAGAGCGACGAGAAGGGCGAGAGACTTAATTAGCCGTTCGCGTCGCGTAATTACAGCATTTTCGATTCCGTTACGAGCGCAACGCCATCCCACGGAGTCTAGCTCCCTTTTATGCCATCCTCGAGATATCATCCCGTAAACCCATCCGCCGTCTACCCGCTATTACCTTTGAGCAGGCGGCACGAGGAAGCGCGAGGCGCCGCGACACACATCAAAAGCGTAATTATTGCTCATCACGGAGTCACTTTTACAGGCGGTGTGACTCGACGTCGTCGTCGATGCGCCGTCAACTAAGACGCGCGCGATGGTCGGGGGGGGTGACAATTAACACTCTCCTCTTCTCGAGGCCTGAAAAACAAAATAGTCTCTTTTGCATACGCGTTCTCGAATGCATCTTTCGATTGCCAAACATCCGGAACACGTGACAAAGAGATCTCGCAAAAGATCATCGCGATTATATTTATCGATCACTTTTATCGCGCGGCGGTCGAGATGTTTATTTTCGCGCGCACGTGTTACCGGACGCGAAATATAACGCGATCGGTGCAACTGTAAAAAAAACCTTGGAAATCAACGAGCCCAAAGGCCACGAACCGAGTGTGTTCTTTTAAAGTGCGTTTATATATTTAATACGCGGCTCCCGAGGTTGGCACCTGTCCCGCGCTATTAGCCGACTGTGTAATTATCGTCTCCCCGTCTCTTTCATTCCGACGCTTTTTTTATTCTTTACGCGTCTTTTATCTTTTACGTCACGCTGGAACGAAGCTATGCCGAAGAATAGCTTCTTTGGCCATCGACATTTATTCTGTTTGTTGCCTTTGAACGTCTCTTTCTTCTCATAGCGACCATCTGCGCTTCAAATTTTTAACATTCTATATGATATTCCCGCATTTACAACACAGAACGGAACACGCTCTCTCGCGCGCTGATCTCGCAACGTCTGGTAATCATCCGCGCGTCGGATCGCGCGCGCGCTCGCTCGACGCGGAGGGATTTATGCTCGCAATTTGCACGCGCGGCGAGAATCGCAAACGTCGGTCGGTCTCTCACTAGCCGAGCATCTCTTTCTCTCAAGAGATGATTCTCGCGGCGCGCGCGCGCGATTCCGCAAGTCGCGCTCGCGCGGCGCGATAAAACGGGTCCCTTTGGCTCTTCTTCTGTGCGCGGCTCGCGCGCGCGAGATAGAAGCCATTAATGTAAGTCACCTGTTACAAGACGCGCGGAATTAAGCGCGGTAAATTATACGTTGCGTCACGTGCGCGTGTATGTGTATATAAGCGCGTGTACACGCGCTCGTGATCCGCCGTGATCTCGCGCGCAAGTTATCGCGGGTACATAACGCCGCCGCGGCGCGGCGGACGATCGTAATGAACTTCCTCTCGCTCGCTTATACTGCAGCGCGCGTCCCCTCTCCCCCTCCCCCTCGCGTCTCTGCGCGCATTCCTGCATTATCTATCAAGATCGTTCTCGTTAAACGGTGAAACGTGAGGAAACAGTTGCGCGAATAAAATGAGAGAAGTATCGGAGGATGGTGTGTCCGGAGAGAGAACTTAATTTTCTCGAGCAAAATGTTATATTATCCTCTTTTTTTTTTTTTTCTCATGCAATTGACGTACATGTGTAATTTCTCGCGTTTATTTTATTTTATCGTGTGCAAGAGCGCTTTCCATGTTCGAGGATTGATTCGTTGAGGCTTGGTCTTGTCAGAAGTATTTCCAATCAAGAATCGTTTCCCTTCTTGCAATCGATAGAAGCAATAATCAAGTGAAGAGCTTTGGGTAAAAAGATAGAGATTATGATGAAGAGAAGTGCAAAACCTCGCGACACCGTGTCAGAAGTAAAGAAACGAAACGGCGCTCGACCTCGCCGGAGATGATATACAAGGTGTCGGAGTTTTTCCCACATTATTTGCCGATGACACAATTTCGACGAATTGAAACGTTCTTTTTTTTTTCAAATTTGAAGCACGCAATCGAAGAAGAGACTCGCATAACGGAACACGTACACGTATTCTCGGTAATTGTCAGAAAAGCTGATTTTCTCACACAAGTCACATTTTTCCGTAAGAACCGGACACCCTGTACGAAGAGATGGATCGAGGGGGGGAGAGAGAGCGAGAGAGACCGAGCGGCTTCGCGCGCACGAGGATTTCTTCCATGCCCTTCGGAAATGTCATATAGCTGTCGGATGCCGCGGAGGCAATATTTCACGCCGGTAGGTCCCCCCTCGGCCTCCCCCGTCCCCTCTTTCACAGCTCGTTCCCATCTCTCTCTCTCTCTCTCTCTCTCTCTCTCTCTCTCTCTGTCTTCCTCGCGGGTCTCACCTCCCGGCGACGTCAACTCTACCTCCTTCCCCCCGCGCACGCCCCCGCCACTGGTACTTTTCAAGGAGTTTTTACGGAGTCTCTCGATCTTTAATCACAGCTCGACCTTCCATTGTCAGTGACGTCACCTCCGACTCCGGGAAGGGTGCTCAGGGGATGCTTTGTGTCCGGACTGCGCTGATCCCTCTCCGCGTCATTTGTCTCTTCGGACGCCTTATTTGTACGCGCGCGTACCAGAAAGAAGGATAGATCGAAATTGCGGAGGGGAAAGGGAGGAGAGAGAGAGAAAAAAAAAGAGGAAATCCGTGATTCTATGGACTCAAGACTTTCGCGCGCGATGACGAAGAGTGAAGTCGCGCACATCGGCAAGTAAACGCGCGTCGGTCGCGAAAACTTTTGCTGAACGAGCGATTCCTCGCGGGGATCTTACGTCTCCCCCGTTCTTCTCCCCCGCGGTCACCCTCTCATTCCTTCGACAACCTGCTCCCGCTCTCTCCGAGGCGGATTACAACGGGACGTGTATGCGTATATCCTCGGAAATTACTCCATCCCCGGATACGAACGCGCGATCCTCGCTTTCATCCTCGATGTAATATCGATGGGACAATATCGTCGTCGTCGTCGTTTTTTTTTTTTTTTTAACAAACGAAACTATATACTCACGGTGTTGCGTGAATGGTTCGTCCGCTTCGGGATTTTTTTGTGGGGGGGGGGGGAAAGCGAAATACCAGCATGTGAGTCGACAATAAAGTGTATAAAAACTAATTCGCGGAAATTGCGCAACTCGAGTTGCGCAATTATAGCACGGATAGATTCATATAATATACGAGGGGAGCCCAGTTGACTGATGATTGTGTCTCTTGGTGAAATTGAGACTAATAGAAGGCGGCGAATAGCTGGCCGGTTCTAGCCGGTACGTACTGGGAAATCGTCGAGAACCCCGAGAAACAACTGCACTTCTCGAGAAAACGAGAACAATGTGCGTTGCGTGACGGAAAATGATGACTGACGAACATACATTTCAAGCGCACGTTTTACGCCGCGATATCTTGTCGATTTCAATTTTAGAAAAAGATTCTTTTTTGTTGTCGGTCGACCGACTAACCAAAAGCGGGCGTGGCAGGCTAATCGCGGGCGAAAACGATGATACAGCAAGTCTTGCCAATTACAATTCAAACGTGTGTCGACGAGGAATAACGTGCCGGTTGCGAGCTAACAATGCGTCGTATCTGCAAAACATGTTTGTGCAACAAACATTCCGCGCAGAAATTCCAAAAGAACCTAGCACTTGCTCAAATCGACGGTCATAAATCAAGTATTTTGATTACCTAACCTCTTCCGTTCGCCGTTTTAACGATCCGAACGCGGATCGTCGTGCGAAACGATCTAATAAAATCCGCTCGAAACGTGTCGTTTCGAAATATCCAACTACCATACGTCCCTAAACGTTCTAGCGGCGTACAAAGCTGTCGATGATGATCGCTAATAATTGATTCATTATCGCTGCACGCGCGCAACATCGATAAATCGCCCTCGAATCTCAATCACGATCGGCCGCAGGCACGCGGGAGGCTTCGAGGGGGTGTGTCACCAGTGACAGCGTATAAGACGGCGATGGAACTTGGCGGGACCCCACCGCCGAAGATTGGTCAATTTACGATGAAGAGAGAGGGAGAGAGAGAGAGATAGAAAGAAAGGGAGACACGAGAAGGAAACCAGAGACGCCACTCAACGGCATTATTCGAACTGATGCGGTGAATTGGCGCTGACGACATCGTACGGAGCCAATCCGACGGTTTGTTTATTAACCGTGCGTTGGCGGATTCCTCGCGACGTATCTCCCGTTTAATTGGGCGCCCGTCTCTCGATCGAGAGACCGATACGGGTGCGCGGCCGATTTCGCGCTCGGATTTCGTCCTCATCATCGGGCTTCATCAACCGCGATATTTGACGTTTCCACTTTACCGTTTAGCTCCCGTACAAAAATCTATTAAAGGCCGCGTGTTTATTATGCAAATTGTTAAAGTTGTTGTTAATCCGTTCGTTTAATTAGGTTACACTAGCGGTGCCAATATTGATCAATTTACCTCGCGCGAGCAAATAATTTGATATTAATATTCCTTTCTGCGTGATATTGTGATACGGTGTCATTTGTAGGACGACGTGTGTTACGTTGCGCTGCGCGACTCGATTTAATTGTTATTCTAAATTATATACAACGAGTTTGTGTGTGTGTGCGCGCGCGCGCGCGTGTGTATGTGACAAATACATTGATTGATTCCAGCGCAAAAAGGTTAACTGGAGTCGATGCGCAGTACATTTATATATTTGCCCGGCAGTATAACGTACTCGTATAATACTCACTCCGATTTCTCCGTTCTTCGACTCTTGCAAAAAAAGAGAGCCTAGAAGACGGGAGAATCGTTCTACGAGTCTTTATGTGGAGCGGACCCTCGTAAAAGGAGGTTGTAATTATGCGGTTTGCGGGTCGCTCGGAGCTGCAGAACGCGATTTCCCGTGCCGCGAGGTGTTACTTAACAATTAAATGTCTCGATTGCCGATGCAAAAGTGTCCTCGATTATGTATGGCGACGGACAACTGCAAACCTGTCGCTTGTTTTTTTTTTTTTTTTTTTTTACTCGAAAAACAGCTCGCAGCTGTTTACTTATCCCTGAAATTATAATTTGTAACGCGAATTATGTGCCGGTGCGCGCTAGATAATAGATAGAGAGGTTTGTTGAGATCTTGTAAGATACGGGTTCCCTTGAGCGCTCGGTAATAATACGCAAACAAGCCGTGTCGTAAGCGTAAATAGCAAAGTAAACGAGTGCGTAATACGCGTTAACATGAGATAAGCATATTTATTGCCACTTTGCGTTATATTGCGATCACAGTTTCTTTTCTTTTCTTTTATAATACTATTTCTTTTATAACGCTAGATTATTACGGGCGCGCACTACACGTCATTTTTATAAATTTAAATAACAAGTTTTTATTTTA
>QVNZ01007746.1:0-22779 GCA_014825645.1 Pseudomyrmex dendroicus | reverse complement strand
TGCTCGGACTGTTTCTCGAAATGTTTCGCGCGCCTTTTACGAGCTCTAGCCGCGCGAAACTCGTATTTCCGCGATGCGCGTGATGTTGTGTATCGCACGAAAGCTGCAACATTATAACGCGCGAAAACGTCGTCATCCTCGTCGACGACGGAGAGAGCGAACCAACGGAAAGTCCTCGTCCAATGTTATTGGGTAATAAATCGGTCAACGGCCATCAAATTTATCAATACGTGTATATATGTTGTGTATACGCGTCATCGTTATATAATTGTGCAAATACGCGAACGAAACGAGACGCCGCTGGACGCCGCGCTATGAAATGTGATGAGTTTGCCGATGATGTATCTAATTATGATCGCGCGATAAAAGCGCTACTGCTACGAATAAAGTGCGTTGTTTTTGATTTTATCAATAATTTCATTGATTTTTAATTTTGTCAAATTGGTGAAATTTAAGAATCGAAAATTAAAAACTTCACCGACGTTCGATAGACATTTGTTAAAAATTATTTGAACTTTTGATACGTGTGTATGTGTGTGTCTTTTGAAACTCGATCTTTCCGCGTTAACGGGCAAGTATTGCGCGCAAAGGTAGTCGCGTTGTATCATCGCGCGCGATTGAAACACTTGATTTCTATTTTCAGCGCGTTCCGATATATATGTATATTTTGTTCGCGATTGTTTGCGGCGTCGCCATTCGGGTCAATTAAACAAATACCGAGGCACGCGCGCAAATGGGCCGGGAGTCTAAATCAAACTTTTCCAGCGTGCAAAACCGTGTGCGTTTCCTGCGTGAGCCATGTGTGTCAGGGTTAAAGCACGCGCAAGCTCGCCCGCTTTGCGCGTAGTGTGACACACATAACGTCGCGGTTCGTGCAGCCTTAATCCGGGATTTCACTTGCGAGATTAATAGCTACGGGCCCGAACGCGAATGCGACTAAATTAACAGGTTGCGTTGCGACTCCGCTAAAATTAATCGCGTCCTTTGCCTCCCATTTATTTCAAAATATTATTCCCATAAAAATGATATGGAAAACAAACAGAAAACCAGCAAGGATTTATTCGGTTGATGTGTTTTTTGTTCGCGCAAAATATAATTTTTATTTATTTCAACGTGTGTAAATTGATACACATAATAATTCAAATTCGAATTCGAATTCAAGTCAAAAATGTATCTTCGATGTTCGATTTGCATCACATGAAATATCCAATTTATTCGCCTCCCCATGGAAATTAAAAACACATTGGAAACGTCGCGCGTGAAAACGCGCATGTTTTGCAAGAAAATAACGCTGCGTATATTTGGGCGTGGAAACGGTTTAGCAAAGAAAATATCTCGCCACTTATATTAAAAATCGTTTTTCACTCAAACTGTAACAGTAATATGGAGAAGATAATACGAGCTTTCTCTTTCTCTCTCTCTTTCTTTCTCTTTTCCCTCATTTTCCTCTCTCTGAGCCTACTTTTCTATCTTTTTTTTTGCTGCAGAAAAGTCGTCCGGTATTACTCCAGCATGCACTTAACGTCGTTGAATAATTGAACACGGACACACATTCGTACGCGAGATCTCACGATTTTCGTCTGTCGAATTTCAAACGCAATCTCGCGTGCGAGCAAATGTAATATGCAATACACGTGATTTCTAAACCGACGCGGTCATAATATAATTTTCCAAGCAGCTTTCCGTTCGCACGAGGGACACGTGATTTCGTCGTGATAATATTTTCCTCGCGAAACTCCCTAATCCTTCAGCACGCGGATTATCGACAATATATGTGTGCGTTCAATTATCTGTAATTTTTTTACCGTTCGCATAAAATATTTCTATCCTATATGCAACGACCGGGAACATAGACAGCTCTAATTGCGGCGAGATGAACGAGAGCGAGCGCCGCGTTCAATTAGCAGAGTTTAATTAACGTCCATTTCGACCGCAATGATTTTTGCGCCTCTCGTAATTTGTCTGTCTAACGTTCGAATATAATTTCAGGGTTTTTTTTTAAATCAATTATAAAGACGCGCACTTTTGTCCGCGCGCGGACATTCCGAATTAATTCATTAAGTTGAAATCGCATGTTATATGTTAAACGACTTCTCGTTTCGTTCGCGTTACGTTCTAACGTGCATGAAACGAAAACATTAAAGTGACGGTGTTTGCTTTTATTAGAAAACCTGCTTTTACATCGATGTCCGTGCAGAAACGAAATTTCACGTGTTATATTCTTGTTACTTTTTGAGGCGACCTCGCTATTCGAGCAGCACTTACTCTCGTATATTCGGTATGGATTTCAGTAATAAACAGAGAACCTATCTCAAGAGCGACGTCGTCGTTGTTATCTTTCTGCCAAGCGCGTATTGCTTTACCCCTGAACTACATTTCAACTGACGTTTATGTAAAGAACGTGCTTATAGATTATCAACGTATGAGCAACGTCAAAGCCGGTCATGAGCACGCGGTTGAGGGGAGCGGCGAATCTCGCGGATTCGCTTTCGAAAACATCGTTCCGAAGTGAATTCTAAAGTGAATTTCGCCCGGTCGTTTAAAATTGACTTTAAAATCTCCCATTGGGAAACTCAGCCAGTCTCAGGCTTCAGAAAACTCTCTCTCTCTCTCTCTCTCGAAACTTGAGAAAATCTGTTATTTACAGAATATAAAATCTTGTTTACAAAGAGAAAAATCCGAGGAAATTGAAATAAGAAATCTGTTTTTTCTTTAATATTTTCAAAAAAGTTACATTAGACAAACTTCAAATTAAAAAAAATTAATTCAAGAAGATAAATAACGGTTTTGTCAGATTCTAGTGCATCCAGATTTTGTGTATTCAGACTTTAACTTATTAATATTATTGAACAGGTCAGAATATGTTTCCTTTTTTTCTAAAAAAAAAACAAAACAGAAACTAATATTTTATCGGCGATACAAAGTCCTTGAAATTCGAAAATTCTATCGCAAAAATCACATTTCCTCACTTTTTCTAAAACTAGTGCATCGAATCTTCGGGAAAGCTTGATGAGATTTGTCCTAAAGTGGTTTTTTCGCAGCTGCGAATGCGAGTCGCTTCGACGGCGCGTCGCGACCATCGGAGAGTTTGATTGTATTTTCTCAATTTCGCGAAACGACGTTGCATTGTTGAAAACCCCTTTCACAATCGTGAACCACGTGTCCTCCCCACGAGTTAATCGCAAGGTTCCGCGACTCATTTGCACGGCTTATTGTCGAAAACTCCTGGTGCGAAAACGTTATTGGCGACGAGTGTATATATTGGAGAATCTGAAAATAAACGTCACAGAATGTATTCGCGAAACGGTCAAGGTCGCGTAGCGTAAAATAAATTTCGAACACAGCAGTCGCCTTTGAACTAATTTATCACAAGACGCGTATCTTTTAACGAAGTATCTTTTCCAAGATTGAAGCGGAAAGATACGAAGCAATATATAATTTTACACTTCCCCAATCATTAATCACCCAAATCATTTATATTATGCACGTTTCATTTTAATGATTACCTTTATTAGCATATCTTGTAGGAAAAAATTTAAAAAGTTGTTTTTCTCTGTCTCATCTTCTTCAAGATTTTTCAGATTTTTCCGTACCTTAAAAAATTACTACGACGCGCAATTCTGTCTCTTGATAGTACTTCGTATTCTTCAATGGATTTCCAAGAGTTTCAGAATCGATATACGTCGCAGCAAGCAAACACACTCGCGCTGATAATCCACCCCCTCGACAAGCATAAATCTCGCAGTTATATGTGTGCGGAATGTATAATGCAGCTTAGTGCGGCGCGAGCCACTCGCTTTCTTGTGTAGCGACATATTGTTGTCGAAGCGAGCCGTGTCGAATTGTTTCGGGTTCTGTGATCGATGCACAAAACAAACGGATTCTCCTTCGCCCCCGCGCGAACGAGAACACACAACCCGAGAATCGTTCGAGCCGATCGATAAAGCGAGATTAATCATTCCGTTTCTAATCGAGATTACTTCACTGACAAATGATCGCGCGGTTGACATTTAACTGCTGCGCAACGAACGGATAATTGCATTCGATATATCGCGCGTTGTTTTGCGTTACAAATGAGATAAGAAAACTAGAAAACAAAATGTATAGACTCGGAGAGAGAGAGAGAAATGTGTATCTTATTTGTGAGATATATTTTATTGCGCGTTTGACATTGACACGGGTTTTATAAATGTCTCTCGCCGCGCAAAAAGCACGCTTGATCGCTGATAAGTCCAGCAATCCACGGCAAAATGATGATAAAAAATGACGAAGAGCAAGAAACGATGAGGTGATTTTAGGAACGTTTTTCTTGTCAAACAGACGATTTGCCGCTTTCAGCAGAAGTAGCTAATATCGCAAATATTTCACGTCTGCTTCCAACACACACACACACACACACAAACACACACACACAAGTACGAAATGATAACTTTATTAGGGATCTAAGATGTTACTGAAGAGATACTGAAAACGACTTGGGGAAAATGCACGTACAAATGAGATCTGGCGCTTCATTTCACACATTCTATTCAAAACAAAATTAACGGAATTAACAGAAAGACGGCTTTAATCGCGCAATTTTTTATTTATAATCGCGAACGTTGCGAAAAATCAATTCACAAAACCAATTACTCGCCGTTGCAATTTCGCGAAGCAAACACACGTGAATTATCGTATTAACTGCAAGTTTCCGAACGGAATCGCGTATTAATCCCGTCTCTTGCCGAGGGTTAACAAACGAGATTCAACGAAGCGTGATTCATATTGGAACACCAATTAACCCCGACGCACACAAAATTGATGATTAATTTCTATTTTCTATTATCGCGCAGCGCCGATGCAAACCGCGCAAGAATGTATAAGCAGCGCGCGTGGTAAACGCGCGAAAAACTCTATCGTTTTGCGCGCAGCGAAACGTTGCATCGTTTATTATCGAACAAACATATTGCAAACGCAAAAAATTGTTCTCTCTCTCTCTCTCTCTTTTTCTGCTTCTCTCGGAGATTGATTAGTGCAATAATAATTATCAAATAAAATCAACCCAATCGAACGAACTCCATTTACGAGTCATTGCATCCCCGAAGAAACGAAGGAAAGTCAACCCCGTGTATGAATTACGTGTCAGGCGTGATTGCGTTCTCACACATCCAATCCGAAACCAATTTGTCACGCGAGCCAGTCCGTTTAGAATTTCAAATCAAACTAATTTGTCCTCCAAAATCCAACTAATTTTCATCAATGCGGAAGTTCCGATGTCGTCGCATTGGGAGCGTCGTCGTCGTTGTCGTGACGTCGGCTGATTCGTCGGATTCATATAAATCACGACGACGCGGTACGTGAGTAATGTGAGGATCTTTGTAAAGAGCTTTGTAGGATCTCCGCTTATACATGAGAGTCACGTCTCGCGGAGAGGGAGGAGGGCGGATAGTCGTTGCAACGAACGCTGTAAAATTGTACGAGACGCGTCGGTGGACAAGTAACACAGAAGGGGTTGGGACGGACGTGAAACGAAGCGCACTGCTATGTATGAAGGTTTAATAACGTGGGCGAGAGTTCTTCGTCGTTCATACGTTCTGTTCTGTTTACACCGTCCTTGTATCGCGTCTCCCGTGACGGATCGTATCGTGAGGAATCCGATCTGCTGATCCTCGAGCGTGACGATAAACAAAACGACAACAAGAAAAAAAAAGAGCGACGCGGATTAGAAGTTGCGAAAAAAACAGAAAAAAAATCTCTTGCATTGTTTGCGAATCCTCGAGATTCACTGCGATTGTTTTACACGCAGAGCTTTCATTAAATGTCAAATATGTTTAAATGGCATTAATTAAGAACTCGAGTAAACGCGTATTCCGCGGATCCGTAAGCTCGTGGAATTAATTTGTTCCGCGAATGTGTTGATTGTGTTTGAGTTTTAACGCGCATTTATTTTTCTGTAGGAAAAACAGACGAGCGTTCGACGTTGTTGTTCGACGTAAACTGTATAGTAAAGGTGGTTGATTCTCTCGAGAACACGGACCCCGAAAATCATCGAGGCGACGAACTAGGAGCTTAATATCGCGCCGTATTAAATTTAATCGAGTTAATTACACGGCAAGTTGGAGTAATTACCGCGACACGATGAAATTGTAGGTGAAACGCCGAAAATCAAGCGGGGGAGGATACACACCGACTTGTGTCGACTACATGATCGTTCGCGAGGGCAATCGTGGGTAATTATTTAAGTGACGAGATGCATACCTGCATAGGCTGAATCGTTGGCCGCATCGATCAATATGTAGCCGTAACGTAGTCACGCTCGCGTTTCCTACGGAAACTTCTCTGTCGCCGGATCCGATTAAATTATAAAACGAATTTATAACGAAGCACGCGCGCGCGCGCGCTTTTGTATCATCAATCTCGTTTGTTTAAAGCCTTTAAGGCTACAATAATGTTTTGTAATTTATCAAAACTCATTTTGAAATTGTGAGATATTCTGATGTAATCTTCTAGATATTCTTTCTCTTTCTTTCTTTCTTTCTTTTTTTTTCTTTTTTGCTGCATAAAACAAGACCATTCTTTTATGGATTACAAAATTTTTCTTTTCGAATCGAATGCTAATCTGTTATCTTTCATCGCGACATCAAAGAGAGTTCGTCTTTTTTTTTTTTTCAGATTCCGTGAATTCGATCGGGAGAGAAACGTCATTCGGAAAATTAACCGACCTCGCGCATTAATTCTAGAAAAACCCAGCGGAGATTAATTCGATGTCTCCGCCATCCTCTTAGATTACAGCAAGAGGAGAAACAACTTCGAATAAAAATCTCGTTGTTAACATTCGCGATGAGATGGAATCCTTCTCCTCTTTAATTTCGCCAAGAGCAAAAATATTTTTCGCGACAATGCCAATTTTTCCGAGAAGAGCTCAGCCGCGTTGAGGAATAGTTGAACGATCCGAGAGAATTTTGTCTTCGTGAGGCAACTACGGAACTACTTTTCTAATACGCTACTTGAAGGGACGAGTCGCAGATCGATGCGGCGCATGAAAGAAGCGTTGATCGATTCGTCTGCGTTCTTGAATCTTTTCTCCGTAACTTGATCACCTTCGACGTCATCGTTTTCCTCATTCATCTCGGCTGACGGCATCTTTGAAAGACGCGGCTTTGTTACCGCTTCAACAACAAGTTGCGCGGATTTTATGGGATCAGCGAGAGAGATTTGCCTCTGAATGAAGCGAATGAACTCGCCTACATATAACGCGGCTATATGTATGTATAAAATTCCGGTTTGATTAATTCACTATCTGTGCCTTCGCGACGTGACTGAGACTTACGACGTCACACAGAGCGTGTACATATACATGCGCATAAAACATCGCGTATATACACGTAAGCAACTATCACGTAGAGGACGGTTGAAAGTTACTTCGTCACTTGAAATTATCTTGACGATCTCCTTCTAATCGGCCGAAGAGCTTCTCTCTTGAATATCAGTAGGAGGATTATTATCGCCTTAGACGATAATTATATGCGAACGACGTTAACGCGCGATATTCAAATCCAAAGCTCCTTCTCAAGATGAAAGTGCACACACAACGTAGACACAACGTGGCGGCAAAGGGAAATACTTGTGAATTCGCGCTAATCTCCTTTCTGTGTGTGTATGTGTGTGTGTTAAATCGAAGCATGTGCTGTAAGCTCGACTTTGAAAGAGACGGAACAGCCGCGCGCGCGCACGCGAAACATTTCTAAAACCCTTTACGTTCCGTGACATGCGAAGTATGTGCGATAAGTAAACACATGACGGCCGGCACACCAACGTCGATGCAATAACGCAGCGAGCCACGTCTGCCTTACGTCGTAAAGTTAACTACCGCGGCGCATGACGGGCAGAGCGAGCACTTATTACAATCCATAAATCAGACTCCCTAACATGACGACCGTAATCAACATCCGAGCAAACGTTTCCCCAATGGGAAAACGGAATATTCGCCCATTTAATTCAACAGGGTCTGATTTTGTCCGGAGAAGTACGTGGAAGTTGTGTTTATGAATATCGCATTAATATTTGAGACTCTGTTACGCAGCAGAATCCTAATTGAAATTTAATGCGCCTCTCCTCCCGGCAGTGGTGCTCGCAAGCCGAATATAGTTTGAAACCGTAAAATGATTAGTTACATAGACACATAGACAGGAGCGACTCTCGACAACGATATCAAGTTGCAATCGAGTAATGAAATAACTAGTACATACGATACATAACAGAATATACACAGAATAAATGGTAGTTCTCGGCCGAGAACTTCGCTGATTGTCACGAAACACGTAGTGCTTGAAAATTAAAGACCGATGACAGGATGAAACATCGCTCTCTTCATTCCACTGACACATAATACGACCTTGTGTCGCCCGTACGAGTGAAGCTCAATGAGACGTGTCTCATGACACACACAGCGTGTGTACGGCGCCATCCATGTGTTTAAAATTAGAAAATGACGTCACGCGCGTATACATTATCCCGTTCGCAACAAGTCGCATTAAAATATCTAATTCAATAGTGTCTGGTTTTTATCTAAATTATACGACGAAGATGTACGTACACATGTATGTCAATTAAATCGGATAATTAAGATGAAAAATAACATCGTGCGTATGAACAATTGCGTATCCAGTACGTATGGTGGGGAATTTTGACGTCCTGTCGAGTCGCACGAAAATTCGCGATTATGTCGTGAAACGACTCAAGCATGAATACCATGTTCACTTCGACCTTTAAAGGACACATTTAGCTTTTTTTTTTTTTTTTTTTTTTTTGTTCGCGCGCAGCGTCTTGATATTATTTGCGCATCTTGAGAACACACACGCGATAATTAAGCAATTCGATCAAAAAGATCAAGACGCTGATCCCGTGACATATGAAGAAAAATTGAAAGACAGGTCTGAGGTGTTCCATGGTCAGTATATCGTCTTCGTCTTGCGCGTGAGAAGTAGCGATTTGTTTGTCCTCGTCGATCACGTAATACTTGACCCACTTGTACAGCAATCCCGATTGGCGATATTCCGCGACGATGCGTTCTAAAGGCACACGATAGGGATGATCCGCTCTCGTATAAAATAAGACAGGATATGTCAGCACAGGCTTCGGCAGTGTATATATACGCAGTTTTCTATCAGTTCTGGTCGCCCAGTTCATCCTATCGACGGTAATTTGTTGGATCACTCCCATTACGTCACCCTTCAGGATCTCGTCGAATGTTTTGTCCGCTCGTTTCATAACTCTGTATCTATTGAAACGCACAAAAATTAATTAATTTAATTAACGCGTTAAAATTAATTAATGCTGCAATTAATCAATTTATTTTTAATATTTGTATCAATGCGAATCAGTGCTTCGAATCTTTTCTCATTAATAAAATGTTTTTTGATTTATTAAGAAATTAAAAACTACACGAAAACTTTTGGTTTGCAATTTTAGTTTTGTTGTAACGAGCACACTTGTTCAACAATTGTCTGCGGTCATGAATTTTTCGATTTTTAATTTTTGAGAAATCTGTGCCTCGTTGATCTCATTATACTTGTTACCTGTCGCGCAAGTCGGCAATAATCGGGTCATCGGAATCGTCTAGAAATTGCTGCACGACGGAAGAGCCAATTAAAGGCATACCGGAATCGCGAACCTCCCTTAGATTCTTCAGTAATTCGTCCGTATCCGAGTCAGCCAGGAAGCTCGTGAACGTGCTGGTGTACAGCATGCTGAAGTTAAAAGAGAAGATTATCCAGAGAGCCAGAACGGCGCGTAACGACGTCCTCTTCGGAGGAGACGTTATATTTTGCGCCATCATGATCTCGTAGATCTGCGTGAGATACAATCGCTCCCTGATCAGTCCCATGTCGGCCAGCCTCATTAGCGCGCACAGCAGCAAGACGTACACGATCAGCATGATAATCGCGCATATCCAGACCAAGTGATGAAACGGCATGAACAATTGCAGCGCCGGATGATCGCGAACACGACGGCGCACTCGAGCGGCGAATATCAGCGTGCGTTCTCTGTACCAACAGACGATCTCCAGACCGTCTAGGATCTTTGTATCCCTAGGCGGCAAGCCGATCACCACGTCCAGTTTGCCGTTAATTAATTTTTTTGCGGCTTCCGGCCAGCTCAGATTACCTCCCATCACGCGCGATTTTATGCCGTAAAAGGACGTAAACCGGTCGATCAGCATGTCTCCCATCCCCAGTTTAAGATCTTTCGTTTCTGAAACACAGATAACAGAATATTGAAATATCTCGCGGAGAGAAAGCGAACACTTAATTGGACTAATTAATTATTCTTCTCGTATATATAAATTTTTTGTCGAGATAGCTTTTTGGTTTCCGCTTACCCGACAGTTTCAGCTGATCCTCTTCGCGCCAGAATTTCACGGTCTCGTCGGTCACGGCGCCGTAGAGCAAAGTGCACGGTGTCCGGACGCAGAATCGGTATAAATTCGAGCTGTACGGCGCGATCCCATCAAGACTATTGCCGGACGACGAGCAATAACCGATGGACTTGAGAATGACAGTTTCCTTTCTTTTCACGGGCACTTGAACCGTTCCGTGAGCCAGGCTCACGTTCATCGTCAGAAACGCTATGTCGCGGAAACCCTCGCGCCACAGATCTCTGGCGAAGACAGTTACCTCCTTTTCACGAGCCGCGCTCACGAACAGATATTGCGTCACGTGCAGATTCGCGTGTCCTTTCAGCAATCCTCGCCGCGAGTGCGAGAACGTTTTGCCGACGAACACTACGTAACTGACCGAACGTCGATTCTTGAATTGCAACGGTCGATTGCTGACCACGATCGCTTGATGCTTCATGAACATTCGTATGATCTCGTTCTCGATGCGACCGCACTCGTAGCATATCACGCCGACGCGATTCCCGTTATTGAACAGACGCATCGCCGTGAAATTCACGCACGAAAAGATCGCCGTCGCGTCGTCGTCGTCCACGATGTCGTCCCGGAGAAATAATTTCCGATAGTCGTCTCCCGTGGCGAGTATCGATGAAAGAATCGCACAGCAAGAGGCCAGAAGCAGCACGTAACGTGAGAGAAATTGCGACATATCCGCGATTCCGACGAGCATAAGTCGAGCGTACGTCAACATTTCGATATCCGGAGTGCGCGGGAAAATCGCTGCGAGGCGCGATATATAGTATATAACTTGCCTGGATAACATCTCATTTCTACGTCGAAGAGTAGAGAAGTAGAAAGTGGTTCGCGGAATTCTTCACCGTGAAATAAAATTGCGAAACGGTTACGAACGAGCTTGTTAGCGGGCGGAAAATCGTTCTTGCGGATAGTAATAATCTGCGTGTTTATCTTGCAAATAGAGCTCTTCTCTTTGTGTCTGTTAAATTACGAGGAAATTATAGAAATGATGTCATACACACGCACGCGAAGATTGTGTCTGTGTGCGTGCGCACCAAGCAATCATCGATAGATCGCGATAAACGTTCTCAAACACCGATAAGAAAAACAAATTGTTTTGCCACATTTGTTTACGGAACACGTCTTATGTAATTTTATATTTATTTAAAAAAAATTGAGACTTTAAATTATTTTTAGTATTGTACATAAAAATAATGTTTTATTATTTACAAAAATAACATGTCGGGTTTAAAAAACATTAAAAACATAAACCTCTACGATTCAAAATGGCACAAATTTTTTGACATTTATTTGCCTTTTTTCGCTCGGTGTGACTCACGTTTACGAACTTGACGTTCATTGCGTTATTTGTTACGGAGATATTTATCTAATCGTTTAATCGATTTCCTCTCTGTCTTCCCTTAATAATGGGTAACATAATTAAATTACTTCTCCTGAATAAAGGCTTAAGTAATTTCAAAGCTAATATAGAATAGTCGCGAACTAACTAATGTCAAAGAGCAATCATTATGTATATATAGCATCGGTTACGTATTACATATCGTGTAGGAAACACCGTATTCGTAATTTTCCAGAGAACACGTAACAGAACGTGGATAGCGTAGAGTTCTTGTTTAATATATGTATTTGCGACGTGTGATGTGAGAACGTACTGATTCTCTAATAAGTAGAAAGGTTTGTAAGATTAATTATAACACAGAGGGATTTCCACAGTAGTGTAGCAGTTGAATATCTCCGACAATAGCGCTGCTGCCGCGCGCAAGAATAGAGGATCGTATGATTAACGCTCATTATAAATGCATTAGACTCATTTTGTAGTTTAGAAAGCTTCGAGGCTCCGTCATCCTTAATGCGTTTAATGAATCCTCCTCTGAACTGCTACTTCTGGAAAGCGTCTCTTTGTCTTCTAAATTAACGCTCGCTAATAAAATCGTAATAAAATAACATCTCTCGGATAATAATATATTGTGATAATTTAATACATTGGTGGTAAATACATGTGTGAGAATCGCTAAATTATTTTATTTGCCAAAACTCTCTATAATATACCATTTGTATTTTTGTGTAAAAAAAAAGATTAATTTCCACACCGAGCTACTTTTCAATGACGTAAAGATGTAACGGAACACATTACGTAATGAAATACGTCTTTGTGATAATTTAATAAATTCGCATAATTTTCTTTGTGCACGTGCTTCTTTGTGAGAAACGATCGTTCATCGATGCACTTGTTGGAAATTGAAAATGATCGCGGCCGTGACTCAGCGCGGGGTCAAGTGCGGCAGACGATTGCATGGCCAACTGTTTGCATATCCGTTTTACGGAAACAAAAAATATTTGTCTTTTAGATATTTTGATTTGTTTGATTTATTATGCCGCGAATGGAAATACACGGCGCGCAGATAAAAAGATTAAAACAATATTAAACGTTATACAAATGTGTGTGTGTGAGAGAGAGAGAGAGAGAGAGAGAGAGAGAAGTGTTTTACACACACACACACACACACACACACACACACACACACACACACACACACGCTTGTTACAGCGAGATGCATTAGCGCAAAGCGTAATTGCGTTCGGAGCTTTTCGCGTGTAATACGATCGCGATCAGATTAAAAACCATTTCAGAACAGGATGTATATTACACTTCGGCGAATGCAATTTCGATTTATAATAATATGTTCTTAGGCTTCTATTTCGGTTGTGTTTTAATTGTAACTTTATTACAATTAACACGCTAATAAAACGACGCCCACGTATACATACATTTGATATGATAAAAGCAATTATTACTATATTCCAAAATTAACAGCATACATGTACAAGGAAGCACTACGAGCACGAATCGTTGTCTTATGAAATTCACATTGTCTCATGAAATAGAGAGCGAGGAGTCTCTCAGCTGTAGGTAGATGTATAGACGGGGTGCCGATCGAAGATTTATAAATGAATCACGAATTCAATTTTATAAAGCTCGAACGCGAAATCCACGAGAACACGCGGTCCGCTGGATCCATGTCGCGAGGTCGCATGCAACGTGCAGTTTCGAGTTAAATAATTCAGAATCGAACTGTTTGCGAACAAAAAAAAAAAAGATATTCCACAGAGATGTTTTGGTTTTAGAGACGGTGTCGAAACGCGGAAGAAAAAGAAGAGAGCAAGCGGTTAAATTATTTGAAAGCAAACGCGCGCGCAATCCAAGTGAAAAGGAACGTCCACGGCGACCGTGGCCTTCTAGAAAATCTAGGAAGTAGCTTATGGACAAAACGGGTTCAAGGCCGGAGACGAGACGCGGCGCGTCGCGACGCACGGCGACGCGAAGCGGGGCGTCACTTTGTCTCCACATGTCGTAACAAGCAGCTCTCGTTCTGTCTGAGCAAAACGCGCCGGACAGTGTGATTGAATACCTTTTAAATAGAATCTCGAAACTCTGTCTTCAATTTTACGATTTAGCTTTCTGCAAAATGTAAACTTTAATTTTTTTACGTTAAATAGTTTGATATAGAGAGAGACGCAAATTCTTTAGAAGATTCTGAAGGAAGCTGAATGCGGCTAATTTTTGCAATTTGTCGCGTTGTGAATTGATTCCGATCGAAATAAACTTATTCGATTGTTGTTTTGTCTCGCGACAAGGAGACAACAAAATTTATCGTGAAGTCACTTCCCGAAAAAAAATCGCTACTCCGAGATCTTTTAAACTTGGGATTTTTAGATTCGAGTGAGAAAAAGCAATAATCGTAAATCTTCGTTTTTGGCCCGCAGGCTTATTTTTCGAGTTTGCGAAAAGTACGAGAGTTCTTTATTTTGTCCGAAAGTCACGGCCACACACACACACACACACACACACACAATTTGTCAAAGCTCGAATATTCGAGGGGAGCTTCTTCGTTTTCATTCATGCGTGCCACGATGGCGTATCGCCAACACGGACACACAAACAAATTTTCGCACGGTCGAGAGAGTATATTATCCGCGGCGGTCGTAAACAACGCGCAGATAAATAAGTCGAAAGTACACACACACACACATTGATATTTCTGTAATTTATTTGCGGAATGTAAAGAATTCTCTGCTTCTTTCTCACAATTTGACGAAAGAGACGCGCGTATTTTTCAACGCACGGGAGAAGATATCGTACAGTATTGCGATATGAAAATTGAGAGAGTGTAGGATACAAACAAATTTTCTTATTTTTTTCTCCAATATATTTACAGATGATAGCACACGTAAATTTTTCAGATAACGACGAACAAAAGCCACTGAAAAACAAAAAAAATAATCAAACTCGACAATATGAAACGATATATTTTAACAATGTAAATCGATCAGGCGTTTCCGTCGACTATCGGTTTCTAAAATCGTCTTTTTTTTCGTCTCGTGTCGCATATCGCGCGACTACACCTGTAATACACGACGAAAGAATGCAAAAAAAAAAAAAGCGATTTACAGAGAAAGGAGCTTTACCGTTTTTTTTTTTTTTTTTTTTTTTAATCTTCTCTTCAGTAAAATTACTGCCCAAGTGCAAAAATCCGATCCGGAATCCTTTGATCTCTCTTTATAATCGGAATTAAACGCGAGGCGTGTGATACTTAAAGCAGCTTTAACACAGCCGCAAGCACCGTCGCGAGCGCGGAGTCGTATCGTTTTTATATTCACGTTATTCATCGCGGCCTACGGTGTAAGTTGAAACTGTAAATTGAATCGAGGCACACACCGGAGCCCGGATAGATTGCAAAAATACGACACCGCTCACGTCCCGCGCACGTTAATTTTCGTCATCTGAATTAGTCTCGGTCTCTCCGAGTGGCTGTTAAGACTCGAGGAACGCGGGAGGTGTTTTACACCGTCGTTCCAGTCTCTCCTCGGCGCGCGGTTTCGAGAGTTCGAGGACGCGCCTTCAGAGCAAATCAATATCCCTCTCTGCGTGGTCATGTAAGGTTCAATGTTCTCGCGAAGGTCCTTGAGTAGTTTGTCAAGGCAACGTCGATGCGGGCGAGCGACTCGCGTCGACACGTCCGGGAACGTTACAACAAAAAGCCGAGAGAGAGAAGGAACAAAATCTCATTAACGGAAATTAATTTATCTAGTATTTTGATAAAATCGTCTCTCTCGCCACCCGTTTCTCTTCCCGGTTACGGGAGCACCGTCTTGTAATTAATGTGAGAGCTAATTTTTTGATTGCGTTCGTTACTAAGTTAACTTCAGTCTTCTCTCCCAGTGTGTTGTGCTCTCTTGCAAAACACTTTGCTTAACTACCGCGCCGCATCGTATCACCGTGTACATCGACGTAGTTAATAGGCGCGTTAACTTTTAATTAAGGTGCGCACATGCGCTCGCGAACACCAATGGAGTTATAATAATGCCCGCTGATTCATCATTAACAAATGTTTAATTACGTAATAATTTTGCAATTCTGCGCAGTATAAATTACATTCGCGTCAATGTGTGTACGCGCGATATTGCAATATCGCTTTTCATAGATTTCCTTGATTGCAAATTTGCTGAGGTCTTCGAATTATCGAAACGAGTGCGTGCATCCACTCCGAAATTAAAACTTGGTTGCAAAAAAAAACAAAAAAAAAAATTATTTCTCTCTCTCGGATTGATCAAAATCAAGATCAAAACATTGCGTATGTGTAGGTAAAAGTTCTTTTTTTTTTTAATTTAGTTTGATAGCGGAAAAAAACGGAGGGAAAAAATAACGATATAAAATTTACGAAGAGATACGTATTGTGTTAAATATAGATATATTCTCATAACAATGTGGAAACGTTACATATACATATATATATATATCTCACCGCGACGTACAATTGAAATACTATCTATCCGAAATAATATCTTGAAAACGAGGACAATGAATGCGAGCGCGATTCGCGTGGGCGTATATTGATTTGTTAAACGACAAAATCACACAGTCGGTCTCTCTGGGCTTTTTACGCGCGGCTAACAAGTCAAACGCAAACACGTTTTTCGAAGATGTTATCGGCTCGATATCGGATTACCTGCGTCCGCTGATTGCGTGTGTTCTATATTTAGATGACTGACGATCGAGTGGCCGATTGCGCCGTTAATTTTCGACCGACCGATTATTTGCGATACACGATACAACGATTTATGCAGACGGACATCCGACTAGGGGGGAGGGGGGGAGAAAGAGATGAGGAGGGTGGCGCAGAGGATGCCATGGTGGCAGTCGTGGGTGGTTTCGTGGCGCCGTGATGGTGGTGACGCAAATGTACAACATCAAATGATGCGGTTCCCGCCCTTCTCCCGCGCCGTTCGCGACGTCATTCAGCAGTTCGCGTGCTCAACGGTGTGTGCATCGTGCAAACAGCGCGATGAAAAGCCTGCGAGAGGCGCGCGTTGATAAGTTCGTTGATATAGATTTAATCTTGTGCCTCTAATGAATTTACACGTTGTGCACGTCGTGCGCACGCGAATCTCGATAACGCGACAATCGGACAATTATCCGAATCATTAACGCGCAATGATCTCGTTACCATTATTATTTATTGCAAGCGAAAACTGTGTGCACGAGCAGCACTTGTCGAAATAATTGAAATTACAGCCGCATGTTGTTCGCAGTGAGCGATCGCATTCATTCTTACGAGTGCTGCTTCGAAGTTACTTTTCAACCCCGTGCGGATTTAACCTCATCTAAGAAATTCCCCATCGTTGTTAATCGATGAGCTCTTTTCCTCTCGTCTCTTCTCCCAGCGCCTCCGGTGGTAATTTATAAATGCAATACATTATTCAAGTTCTTCTTACCTAATTCACTTCGCTTCTGACCTTCGACTTTCATCGCGACCGTCGGACCTTCGGAAAAACGGTTGCATATAGGTATCGGTCTCCGCCGGTTGCCACCGATCAATTTCTTGATCTATCTCTCTCTCTCTTTCTCTCTGTCTCTCTCTCTTTCTCTCTCTCTCTCTCTCTCGTAGTGCCCGCAGAAATAATTAAATTTTCATTCCTCCGTGTCGCGCTTCGACCGCGTTAGCGCGGAAATATAAATTACATTTGTCGTATTTTAAAATCCATTGAATTGTAATCAGGTAGTTGTTCTGTTTTCAGAAGAAATGTCACTTTTTTACTTGTTGCAAGAATAACAAAGCCGATAACACGTTGCCGGCGAAAGTTGTTCGACCGACTCATTACTTAAAGAAAAATGGAATGCGAGAGGAGACCGAACGGGAGGAGACGGACCGAATGAAAATTGGGGCGCGAGCCCCTTGACGCGCGATTCGCAAACGATATCCGAGCGGATAATACGCGCGCTCGGGAATACACGTCGAATTAATCTCCGCCGAATGGAAGCCGTTGCCGTGCTCTCGGGTCGCTGTGCGCTATTAGTCAGACGTGTGGTAAATTCGCAGCGTCGATACGCGGCATCGGCTCCGGAGGAGTTACGGAATGTGTTACGTGAGATTCCTTTGAGGGATCGATAGATTAATTAGTCCGCAAGACGTTCCGAAACCGACGCCAACTTTCCAACCGGATAACTTCGCCATAGTTCGATCGCGCTTTACAATATGCGCGAATTCCGAAGCAAGCCAGTCAAGATTCTCACATTTTATCAAGAATATATATATATTATATGCGGAAAAATTACGTACTTACGTCGAAGAAGAAACTAAAACTATCCGTGCAATTTTTCCGAAATTGCGCGAATAAGCACGATAAAACGTAAAACTGGAACCAGCGTTTACTTCGCGCGCGGGTAACATTCGACCGAGAGCGATTCAAATTCCTGAGATTTTTGAATATGATAGATGAGTCGGACTGAGTGAGAAAATGACGACGTGGAAAATGAATTCGCTTCGATAGATGGATTTTTTTTCAACTCGTGTCACCTCGACGTTTCTCCGTTGGACATTTTGTTACACCTTAACGCGCAATGTATTATAAAAAAACTCTTGAATTGCTCGAAGATACGAAAATTCATTTCTGTCGTTTGTACATTTCGCTCTGTATATAAAGTTGTATTGTTCGTCTTTTTCATCTTTATTTCAAGCATCTCCGGTGTTGTGGAACTAACAGCACTGTTGTGCCGCTCGCTAATTAGCAATTAGCGGTCATAATATTCCGTTTTAACTCTATTACATTATTTAGCTTTTTCACCCGTTCTCTTTCTCCTCCTTTTCCCGGGTATTTATTATCTCTTATAAACAATTGGTAAAATGGCGCATGAAAATTCCCTTTTGTTCCGGTGTCTATTCCGGTGGGCGAGAGATAAATAAATGGAAGCCTGCGTTTTAGTGCGTTATAATTAAGTTTGCAAAGAAAAATGGATCTTAATAAAATCCACCGTTGTATTACGTTATTACTGTGCTCGTGCATTATGTTATTTACCACTGTGTGGCAATTACCGCATTTACGCGAAATCTCTTCCGAGAAGTTGATTTAATAAACAATGTCATTACGGATGCCTGGCTCGGTTCAGTATGCATTAAGTTGCATCCAAGTTTTCCCTCGCGGCTATAGAAATATGCAACTTCGTTCGAAACTTGTCGGTGGAAATCTACCGAGCGTATCCGCGGTGTGTGTGTGTGTGTGTGTGCGTGTGCATACGTATCAAAGTTCAAAATTACAGTTAATTAAAAGTGAATTCGAGAGCGGATGGTTTTAAAACGCAAGAAAAATAACGGTTATTATGTTTAGCAAAAGTTTGCTTCTCGTTAGAATTTCTGAGCGTCATTAACTCGGTGGTGGCTCGAGATAACAACTTACTTAAAAACGCTAACATTTTTTATTTTTTCCATCTTTTTATTCTTCTCGAAATTTGTCGGAAGACTTAAACTCGGTGAATTATTCACGATATAAATTACATTCTACAGATTTATGATAATATAAATTTACGCTTTGCGCGCCTCGCGTATATATGATAAACTTGTTGTTGTTGTTTTAACCGACTCGGGAGAGAGACATTCGGTTTTCCTTTAACGAAAGATTGTAACGTATAACGTGTGCATTGCAAATTACGAGGCCGCGTCTCCTCTCTCTTGTTTGCAATCCTTTCGGCGAAATTAAATATCCAAAAGACGACTTTCAATGCGAAAGACCTTCTCTCCGCTTTCAGAACGGGCAAATATTTCTCCTACGTTAGTTGTCGAAACGCGTGTTCTGTTTTCTCGGGAAGAGGTTGAAAACACAGGAATATTGTTTCGCGCAACCCGACGCTGATAATATTTCAAAATGCGATTGAATTGTGAGATTAAAAATAAATATTTTACTTTTCTGCTTAGAGTCAGGCTTGTTTTTATTTAAAAATATTGTACACAGGTGTAAAAGTTACACGCACTGACAAGAATTGAGCAAACAGTTGTTTTTAGAGAACGTCCTCTGTCGCGTTTTACAACGTTATGTCTCTCTGATATGAGAGCTCAGATATCTTTGAGTACTCTACGAGCTTGTCGCGAGAGATAAAACAGCAGCTTCTCTGACGATTTATGTCATAACGTAAAGCTGCGCTTTACAAGCGCTCGACATGTGGCAATCATCGTCATCATGAATTTTTCATAACCGCATGCGAGATAACATTCTGAAAATATAATAATATCTTCTCTTTTTTCGGTTTATATAATCGCGTAATTTTTCTACCGAAAGATATGAGATTAATTTTTTTTTTTTTTTTTTTTTTAATTTTGTTTTCTCTGATTATTTCGTAAAACTAATTGGTTTTACGGAATAATCCATACATTTGTTTCAATTAATGTTGCTGTGTACTATAAATAAGTGTTATGCGAACGATTGTAAAATTTTGAATGATACGAACAAATATCTAACATCGTAAAACTGATAAATTCCGGAACGCCGCTATTGGTAAACGTTCAAAGTGCTATATATAGTGTATATCAAGCGTTTATACAAAATAAACGCGCAGAGATGTTTAATCGCGAGCGGGGAAGACCGCGCGTAGGTTCACTACAATGATTCAGTAGCTTTTCATCAGCACCGTGTAATTACATAACTGTGTTTTGCTTTTGCATGTGCAGTTATATCCGCCGGCGATTGCAGATCATTTGTGCGGCCGGTCGTGCACCACCTGCAACATCGCACGCGAGCTTGCTAGTTGAATGGCATTAATAATTCTCTTTTGGTGTAATCTGGCGTTAAAAACGGGTAAAAGAGCTAAATTTGCTTTTAATGCGTACCGGATTTATCAGTTCTCACTCGGATATTATAAACTTTCAATCCGGATATTTCAGAACTGTTATTATTATTTATGCAAATATGTAACGAGTTGATTTTTTCGATTATATTGTGGGAATGAAGGAAACGATAGAGATGATTATCGAAACTCGAAACAACGTGTTGGAAAATGTGCACGTATGCAATGTGTCATTAGAGAAATTAATTCTTCATGGATAGACATGCAGGGTCTCTTAGACCCACTCAAAAATTGCGCGTTTCTAGCGTATAATCTAGCGTTTTTTTTAACGCTTATATCTTCAAAACTAAAATTCTTTCAATTTTTTTTTGTCGAACGCAAAATTGTTTAAACTTTTGATTCATAAAACTAAAATTGAAAAAATATCGATTTTTCGCGAAAATATTCGATTTTAAAGCCGCGTGAGTCTCATAGACTCAGTCTGTCTGACTCGTAGGTCATTTTCGAGGTCTGTCCGCAAAGAGTTAAAGCATTTTTTTTTATGATTTTTAAGTGCATATACAGATTGCAAGCTTGTTTGCTTAAAATTGCTGGGATATCGTCGCTTAAATTGCGATAGTTGAGATATTACGTAGCGATACCGACGACAAGTACAAAATATATTGCACAGTGTAGCCTTGCTGTAAGTAAGCATTGCGCAATGCATATGTGGTGAGTAAGCATTGCGCGTTCAAAGTAAAATGAGAATTTAATGTATTTGGCTGCAAGCGAAGCAAACGTCACACATAAACTATCCTGTAAACTACCTATCCCTGTAATCTGCTTTTGCAAAGCGCATAATGCGTATCTGCTCCAATATCGATAAATAATAATGCGTACGATTAAATCGGCGTTTTAATCGTTCGCATTCGAAGAATTATGTTTATTTATACAAATACAATTTTAATAAACAATTAATTTTATCGTGTATTTGCACAATTAAGCGAGTAACAGTACGTTCGCCGCTACCAATATGTTAATCGGTTTAAACTCTCCACACACTATCCGCACACCACGCGAGTTCGAGTGTTTTCTGTTTTCGTCGTAACGACGTGCCGCATTCCTACACGTAATATTACGATTTGCTCGCTTCTCGACCGGATATTAACACCGGAAGTTGACGTTCAGTCAATACCGACGACGACTTCCAGAAATTACCTCTCGAAATTCCGAGAAGCACTTACGGCATTATTCGCGAAAGTTACAATTACAGGGTAATGAAAGTTGTCGGGGACAAGCACGATATTCTTGTTACAGCGACATCAAATATTAACAAACTTGTATTTTTAAGTTTTACTTCTATTTATCGAGCTTCTGTGTGTCAAACAATATTGCGAAAACTGTGTTCATTTCAGTTTAAAAATACATTGCGGTTTTGTAAGCGCAATGTGATTACGGGACAAATGTATATATATATACATATATTGTTGCTACATCAAGTTTTGTAAGCGCAATGTGATTACGGGACAAATGTATTTTTTTTTCTTGATTATTTGTTAAAATAAATTGCAAACGCATATATAAACAGTATAAAAATAGTTACATATTTTTGCTATATATCAATTCGAATTTTCGCTGTTAGGTTTCATGCGAAAAGAGAGGGAGAGGGAGAGAGAGAGAGAGAGAGAGAGAGAGAGGCGATCTTTCGCGAACAAACAGAGACCCTTTCATGATGTCCTTTGCATTCATGCGAGCGTACAAAGGGAAAAGCAAACCCTTTGCAAAAGTCATATCTCCGCTTTACGATGTTGGTACGGATACCGCTGAAAATATTTATTTTCACGGCAATTTTGCGCGCTAAAGAAAATCGCGCACTTTTTGACACACGCGAATTGCGTTTACACGTACTAAATATCAAACAATTGGCGCACTTGCGAGAAAAAAAATTGTATTTATTCTCATACTATGACTTTCAAAATGTTTCATTTTTCGCACAATTTCCTCTCTCGCGTGATTTTTTTTATCGGTATCGCTTTATACCTTGTGTCAATTAGCGCGGCCTTCGATAAGTCCCCCTGCACGCATAATTCTTGCCGTTCTTCTCTCATATGAACGTTATCAAGGTCATTATCTCATTATGTCACGGCCAAATCCGTGACATTATCAGTTTCCGATCTCATCTCGGTATAATTAAGCCACCTACGGAATCCTATCGCACGCACACACCGCGTGTTCCATTATAAAAGATGAGTACGCACGGTTTATCGCGCTGTAT